>BMAW01109905.1:527675-646483 GCA_019974015.1 Nephila pilipes | reverse complement strand
AAGCTATTCATGTAGATTAAATTGAAGTTATGAAGCTATTCATGTAGATTAAATTGAAGTTATGAAGCTATTCATGTAAATTAAATTGGTTATAAAACTATTCATGTAGATTAAATTGAAATGAAGCTATTCATGTAGATTAAATTGTAATAAAGTCATGAATAGATTTGGTAAATAACTTTTATTAGTAGTGAAAAAGGGAGTTAAATAGTTAGTGGTAAAACTAGTGAGAGTGTTTGCAAATTAGAAGGAGATGTTGGAATCAGCCGTTCGTAATTTAAAGAGCTATCAGAGAGATCCTACAAGACATAGGAAAAGGGTTCACGATTTGAACCTGTGATCACGGTAGCCTAATAGTCATGGTCATAAGAGCGTGATCAATTTCCTTCCGTCGATTCGTGGGTTCGAGCCTGATGCCATTAAAAACCTATCATGTAGCGAAGCTAATACACATTAAATCTGTCGAGGCTCCAAATCTTCCCTTGAAGTGGTGTAGAAGCTTGGAGAGAGAGGGGCAGGTTCAGGTGTAGTTTTTGTTTCTTGACCGAGGCTGAAAATTATGAGGATCGTTGCCAAGAGCCTTCGTATTACTTATAAGTGTTACGTCAATAAAACAATCAACCAGGATTCGAACTCTTGATTCCAATAAATCCTACTGACTTGAACTCGAATAGGTTGATAAGAAATAGATTAAATTAGCATTCTAAATGATAATTAAGGCCCGTTTAGTGAAAAAATTATCACAGAAAGAGTTGATAAGGATCAAGCTTCAAATATTCATAACTTGAATGGAAAAACTTGATTATCTTCCTAATCTTTGGTCTACTCGTATTATTTAGTGACTCTTGTAATTAAAATTAATATTGTCAACTGAAGATAATAACCAGCGGGCGTTATATTTTTAATACAGCTCTGATGATGTATGCACCCATGCATCAGTTTGCAAGATACTTCACAATTTGTGAATGAAAAAAAATTATCGATTTTATTTTGATTGTTTTATATTATATCATTCATAAATCAACACATTAAATGCTACAGCGGTTCATAAGGACAGCTGTTAATTTGTTTCACTAGGCCATGACTTTCTCTAGGAACTACTAGGAAATCCTGCACCAATAGCCCTCGTGTTACTTCTAAGTACGGTGCTAAAAATAATCAATCAATCAAACTAATTTTTCATGTTTTTAACAAATGTAATCTTCTACTCTTTTTTAGATCGATTTACACAGTGTACAGCTTAGTTAAACATATTTTTCTATTTTTATGAATTCTGCATCTTACTTTATACGGTTTCAATTTGCACGATTTTTTGTAGACAATACATACACATATTTTTTTAAAAAAACTAAGCCATCAAATTTGTGGTTACTCTGCACAAATTATGTATAAATATAAATCCTTAGTCCTCTTAAGATTTAACTTTTTTTGAAAGGCAGTAATATAAATAATATATGTCTATTCACAAAACCTATACATTATAGTGGACTTGATAATTTAGATGTCAGAAATACAACAAAACTAGGTAATAATTTAATAAACAATCATACAAAATAACAATTTTTATAATAAAAATATATATTGAAAATTTATAAGAATTGTCAAGAACAAAACTTGATTCGTAGGAAATTAAATATATATAAGGTATGAAATTAACAGAAAGTTTTTTCGATAACATTATCTTCATTTAATATTTCTTTATTTATAGACAGTTTATTTTAACTCGATTACTAAAGAATTTTAAAAATCTAAAAGCATAAATTCATATTTATTTATGGGAGAAATAATTAATATTTAATTGGTTTTTAGCCGGCGACAAATCGCTATACTTGATAAACCTATGAAGCCTCCGGTGACAAATAGCTTATGAAGGGCTGAAATCTGATATTAAACACGAATGTACGCATCCTTTCTTCCCCCGACATCTATTGAGAATATATTTGTGATTCCCATAATCTAATTAAATTTATTTAGTATAATAACAATGTTATCTCAATATTACCTACAATTCTTCCTTAAAAATTCACCGAAGTAATTTTCATTTACTTCGCAGAAAACTTAATTAAAATCAATTATGTAAAAAAAGTGTGTTTTCGCTTCAAAAATCTGCGTAAGAACTGAATTATTTTATTTTCTATTTTAATTCAATCTAAAAGCGTAAGATTTACTAAAACAACGATACAAATTTGTTTTTTACTGTGCACAAATTTATAATTCTGATGGCGGAAAGATAGATAGATTTTTCTCTATTTCATAAATGCCGGCGAGTGAAAATTAATAAATATATGAAAATGTAATCTCACAGTTTGATTACAAAAGCCTTCGAGGAACATGAATAAGAAATCAACCTGGATTGCACATATAAAAGAATTCCTGAGAGATAGAAATGAAAATAAAACACACATTGCTAGATAAAAAAAATTATTTTTTTTATTAAAAATGTGCCCAATAAATTAAGAAATAGGATATTGATAACGTAATAAATGTATGTATTTTACTGTGTGTTGGAGGAGGACTTATTAAATATATCGAAATTCCATTTTTATTAGCAAACATTTTTAAAAATGTATATTTTTGATCGATTTTTCCAATTTTTTTCTTAATTACTAAGAAAGATCAATTTTTATCTATTCTTCAAGCGAATAAAGCTGTTTCTAAGAAAAAATTAAAAATAATTGCTACAAGGGGTTATTGTAAAATTTAAATGTTATCAATAAATAACAGAGATATCTGGATGAAATTTATTCTGCGAATTAATTGATCCTTATGTATATAATGTTGTAAATTACAGCTCTTAATGTTGATTTGTTTGGTTTCTGAAAGCTGTAGATTGAAGTAGTCCGCAATATGGAGAAAATAGAGATCAATCTGCTGAGTTCTACAATAACAGCCTTAATAAATGCTTGTAGAAATGTATAACTCTGGATAAGGTGACTATGCATAGAGAACTCTTAAAATAAAAACCAATATTCTATCTCGATTGGTTTTTGTAATAATTACAATTATTGCATCCCCGGGACAATTAGTTGATTATTTATTTACATCAAATTTGAAGCATAATGAGGGGTATGTTTGATGAATCTCATAATTTTTAAACTCGATCAATTGACAAGAAGACTCCTTAAATAGCACCCCTTCTCTAAACTTCCACACCACGCCAGAGGAAGGACACCGAGCTTCGACAGATTTAGTGCGCATCATCTCCACTATATAGTGGATCTTAAGTGGCATAGGACTCGATCCCAAAACTCCACGAAAACAACGATGGAAGCGAATTCACAACCATGAGCATTCTACTACCGCAACCACATCCCGGGACAATAATTAAAACTTTACAATATTGCAGGTTACTTCAGTCTGTTCCTTTCTGAAACCAAATAAATAAATGTTAATAGCTGTAATCTTTACAGCATTGTGTACATAAATATCAATTAATATGCAGAATATGGATTAGCCAGATATCTCGGTCAATTCCTATCAATAACGAAAACTTTACGACCCCCCCCTCATATGCTTTTGTAAATAACTTGTATTATTTGTATAAGATTCCTTATCATCAGAAAAAAGTAGTTTAAATAAAGAAATCTTAAAATTTATCTAATGTCATTTTTCATTATCCTTCAATCATTTGGGTAATGTAAGATAATGCATCTGCTTATCACGCATCTCCATTCGAAACATCGAAAACTTATGCTTACATATTTTTCTAAAATCTCTACTTAACTTTTAACGAGAAAAGGATATTTTGAGCTTGAAGTTTACCAAGGCATTTCATTGTGTTTTTGAATCTATAAACTGAAAGATGAATAATGCTCCATTTTATATTTATTCTAAGTCATTACCTTAATTCTCGCTAATGACAAAATCTGGAAAATTGACTCAGAATTTCGAATTCGAATATTTGCATCTCTGTAACAAAATTCGTACAAATTTTTTACCTTGATTAGCTTATGAAATACTTTAGTGAGCCTGCTTCTAATAATATGTCTGTTCTGCTTTCTTAAGATTTTTCTCTAGCATTACGATATTATTTTCTTTACTTTGGTTGATAATTTAGACCATTAAAAGTGGAAAATGCATATTTTTTTAATATTATTTACAATTATTGAAATATATGCTATTTTTTCTCATAATTTGCAAAATTTACATGACTGTAAGCTCAAAAATAATTTTATAAGATATTCGTTTGTTTATTTGTGGGATTAGTGTAGTGTCTTAACCTTTCTCATCCATTGGGAAAATTTGAGACCATCCGGATAGAAAAATAGGGAAACAAAATCGCGTTATCGCAAAAGACATTTCAAAGGAGATTGACTCATGTTCGCTCATGGTAAATAAATCCCAAATTAATACAATTGCTGGTCGTATGGTTGTGAGAGATTTATGGCACTGAATGTTCGTGGAACATATTGCGCCAAACACACATATTGAATCTGTGAACGATTATCTAATTGAAACATTTTAAAATCAAACTCAGGTTAGAGAACAAAAGTAGGTACACATATTAAAAACTTTATATGAACAGAGTAGAACCAATGTTAAATAAATAATTAAAAATATTTAGTTTGGTATTTTCCATAAACAAATCAATTAAAGATGAAGTATGAAATGTAAAATGTTTAAAGCGAACAGAGTTAAAAGCGGAGCATTCATTCAAGACGTGTTTCGTAGTCAAAGAGTAAATACAATGGTTACAATTAGAGTAAATTTCGTCTGGTAAGAGGGGTCGGAATACAATAAGATATTCCAATGTCAAGGACTGTTATTTCTTAGGACGTGGATAATTCTATTGGTGGAGACAATAATAGACTCATCATTACTGAAAATCACATCTTAATACTACATAAGTCTCTTTTAGTTCATGCGGAACATATTCATCACTAACTTTGAAATGTTATATGAAATAATCCTTTTATGTTCGCTATTTTAATTCTAATCATATTTTAAGAAAAGTCGTATATATTAGTTATATTATAAAACCTATTATTTGAATGAAATTTTTGTATAACTATAAACAAAACAAACTAAGTTTCTTTTTCTGCATACTAAAACATTTTTATACTATCTGTTACGAAGAAAAATACAATACATGAGTTTCTTTCTTCTTTTTAAAAACAATTGTTACTATAACTTCTTTCTAATATTGATGTAATTCAGAACAGAATGAAGAATTTATCGTTATTCTTTTCTGTAACAATTTCTCGTATTCAATATTCCCATCTAGTCTTTTCCCCTAGGACAACCTATCATTTTATCGAATATCGTGTAGTTTTTTCTGGTAAGAATTATTCGATGTTAAAGCAGTGAGTAAAAGCTTTTCAGGGTTTTTTCACTGAGGGTTGGAATTCTGACTCTTTCAGAATGGTATAAATGTAGTATTTCTACTACAAGTGAGGGTTAATGACTCGTTTTTTACTAGTTTAAGACAGGGGAGGCCTACCCGCTGCTCGTATAAGGTCCTGGCACACATTAATGCGGCCCAAGAAGAGAGTGCGGAGCGAAAGAGATTTCAATACCCACAGGAAAAAAATATAACAACATAAAATTAATTCAAGAGTCCTTGATATAAATTGCCTATTTTGAGTTAAATCCGCCTTTTTGATACAGGAATTTAAAAACAAATTTCATGACTTTGAAGAAAAAAAAAACTTTTTTATTTATTGATTTTGCGAATCCATTTACAGTCGATGTGAATATTTTCCCTTCAAATTTCCAAATGGAATGTATAAAGTTATAATCTGACATGTAAATTAAAGAGAAATATCATAAAGTTTCTTTATTGTACTCTTATAAATCTTATTTAGGAAAAACAAATATGTCTTACAGCATTTTATCATTCGTTATACATATCATTAATGCTCAGAAGCGCGTACATTTGTGTGAGCAACTATTTTCAAGGTCGAAACACACTAAGAGTAAAATTGGAACTAGAATATAGGATAGACACTTAGAGAGCTCTCTGAAAATTGCAACCACTTCAGTCGAACCAAATACTGATGGATTAGTTTCTGGTATTTTTTCAATGTTAAATATCACATTAATTTTAATATAATCACAATACTGTTAAATATCACATTAATTCACCCCGTCAACACATGTTAGTCGGGGTCCATGTTTACTAAACCACACGTTAAGAGAGCCTTGAGTTATAACGAAAAATCAAATAAATATTTATCAAGATTGATGTTTTCCGCTGTCCCAACTATTTTTCTGATCATAACTTTTTCTATTATACCAAAATTATCAATGAACTGAAGAAGTTTATCTTCATCTTTTAACCATCCATGTAGTGTAGACTCAGGTAGAATGAATTCTCTAGTAGTGTCCGCTTAATTTGTCCCTTCTTTTCGAATTTGTTCGTTAGCATTCAGTTTTTCCTCAATCCTACAGGCCTTTTGCTGAAGTTTATAGTCTTTTGACTTTATTTTTGACTAAAACAAAAATCACTTATACAATAAAATTTTCTAGTTCTTCAATACAAAATGGTTGAACGTACCGCTTATATCAATGACCACGAAATACTGAAAATAATTTCTTACAAAAAAAAAAAAAAAATAATAATACGAACTAGAACATTTCACTTTTCGAAAAATGGCGATTTACATATATTAAATAGAATGTTAAAAAGATATTAATTTCTGCTCTTAAGGGGAAATCAGGACGTTGTCCGAGCAAGGAGAATTAATTTGAATTTCGCAAAAAGAAAAATAAGAATATCTAGGAATGATATCATGAGCCATAGTATCTAGGATTAATATCACGAGCGATTGCTTTTCGTGGGAACAAACACTCGTGTTACTGAAAACCACGTTAAAGAGGTGCGACTGTAATTATCATATTTTAATTTTAACTACTGAATAAGAAATTAAAAATTAAGATCAGTGTCTAAATGACAACTATGATCCATTTGTAACGTAAATGTATTTATTCGGTAAAATTTAATAACTAAAAATTTTAAAAACTTTAAGAATTTGAATATTGAAGAGATCATTTAAACCATTTTAAGACAATCATTTTTATTCCATATTCGACAACTATTTTACTCATTTTGTCATTGAAATTATTACAGAAAAAAATACTTATTTTTAAAATGTGTAAGAAGTTCCTTCAGAAATAAAAAAAATTGCTAGAAAATATCATAATTATAGAAATCAAACTTGCCATTTCTGCGTAAATCTTCTTCAAGAAAATTTCTTTTTTAAAAATATATCATTCTGAGAGAGATAATGTTTATCGATAGGGTTTTAAAAATGAATCGATATAGTTTTGAAAATGAATTACATTCTCTCTGATATGAATATTTACTTTCAATGTATTTCATTAACTAGCAATTATTATTTATTATTATTAATGTATTCAAAAAGATGAGCATAAAGTCATCAACTTAAATGTTTTTCTTGGTTTAATACACTTTACTTTCCAAGAACAAGAGTTTAAATGTAGTTGTTCTTTTTCTTTTATTTAAAATAGGGTGAATTCACTTTTGTGACACACGTTTTAATGGCCCGAAAGTTTTGCCGAAATTGTCTTACTGATCTATGTTAAGAACAGAAATGATTTAAAATATTATGATTTAACTTCCTTTATTTCCCAAGAACAAGCATTTAAGTTAATTTGTTTCTTATTTTAATTTAAAATATGATGCCTTTATTTTTGTGACACACATTTTTCTGAAAGTTCTGAAAGTTTAACTGAAATCATTTCACTAATTTATGACAAACATAGATGTATATAAATTCAAATATAACGGATTTCGTTTGTAAAAGAAATTCTCAAATTAAAAGAATTTTACATTTCTTTCCTATGACTTTGACTTTAAGGCTATTAAAATTATTTAATGATCAAAAAAGTTCCTAACTGATTCTAATTACTTTAATAAGTAGATTTCGTTAGTATAACAAGAATAGAGAAAAATTAATGAGATCTAGAAAAGAAATGAATAAAATGTTGATAAAATTTAACTGTTCATAACACATTATTATACAAGTATATTTTGAAAATCAAAATTTATATTGGACTCAAATTTAAACTAATGATCGTCGGTATTATTATATACTTCTTGAATAGTCTCTCCCCCCGTAGAATATAATAATAAACCAATGCTTTTATCAATAAACTGATTTAAATGTAACCCATTAATTCTGCGCTAAAACGTTGCGCAGAAAGCCGTTAAGAATAAAGTTTCTAATTTTAAGCCGATTTCTAGTTGTAGAATATTTGTGGATTTTATCCTATTATTTTCTAAGAAAAATGCATAGAATTTAAGAAACTCACAAGAAATCAAATTTTGAACTTAATCGTTCTTATATAAATGAAATGTCCATTTACAGCTTTCATCCAGAAAGGAACAACAAAAGTAAGCCTCTACTTGGAGTGAACAGAAAATGCAATTCATAAATAGGAGAAATAAAATGCAAATTGTGAACACTTAGCACCAAATCTAAACCTAAATCTAGACTCGACTTATTACTGTCTCCATATAATAATAACTATAATAACGAATTACTGTGTATCCTTCACATAACCTTGACTCATATGTCTTTCACTCGCCTTGTCTTTCCTCCAATTTAACTGTCATCTCTTTCCTCAGCTTCATATCTAAAAAGCTCATAAAGAAAACTAGAGAATGCGGTTCTCATCAGTTTTTACCTATTTTCATTAACTTTGAAGAATGAACATGGGATTTCTAAAAGAAATGTATTGAATCGATGGAACAGAATAAAATCATAGTAGCGCATAATAAAAACAAAAGCGAACTTTATATGGACTCGAAAATAAACGAAATTGGTTCCCCATTCTGAAAACTCCAGACCACTTCTCGCGGGGTTTTCAGACGTATGTAGATTTGACATGCAATAACCACCACCCCATTTATGATTCTCATGCAACACTTATTAAATGAGATTATGATTGGTTATTTTCACTAAGAAAATTAGGAATGGTTGGTTAATTGGTTTTGAATAGATGGGGCACTAAAGAAGCTCGAGAGATATTTTTAAACAGATCACACAATTCTAACTTCCACATCATGCTACGCGAAAATTCTTAAGAGTTCAACTCAATGTAACATGCAGTGGTTTGCATTAATTGGCCTGATAAATATTTTATTAAATCAGAAATTGAACTCTCAACCCGCTTTGAATGTCGTCTTCCGTGGAACTTCCGATCTTATTTATTCGTACTCCACTGCCTTTATTGTACATATCCAGAAAAAATTATTGTATATTATTCATTTTATTCTTATACTGATGATAAAATCGTAGCATTGAGAGGTAAGAGAAAATTAAAAATCATAATTATGATCCATATAAAATTTTATAGAGGTTTTTTTAAGTACCAGCTTTGTTTGAATTTTGACTGAGTGGAATGTTAATCAGTAAAACAGCATAGCGATACAAATTTAAAAAATAAATAGGTATATAGTAATTAACCAGGTTATCTTTTCAATTATAAATAAAATAATAGGCCAAATATTCTTGTAAATAGCGTCTGAGAAAATGTCACATTCGTTATCTAAAAGAAAAATTATTCCTTAGCACAAGCCTGCTTATACTTTTTTTCCTTTTATTGTACTCAAATGGATTATTTTAGAATCTATTATACGTTCGGAAGATTAATTCAACAAAAAAATAATAATAACCATATAAACTTTTGTCAGTTATTGCTTGGTATCATATTGCGGGGGGGGGGGGATTGCAATGGATTATTCAATATAGCATAAAACATTAAATAAAGCTTAAAAGAAGTATGAGTAGCTTTATAAAAACAGAAAAATTGAATGTGATCAATATATTATTGACATTTCATGTTATAGACAATAAGTAACTAGACAATGTTGCATTTTTTTAAAAATTTCTATTATCAATTAATAATAATTATTTTTTTATTTAATATCCGTTTTCGGTCAAGAGAAGTTATTTAAATAACGTCATATTTAAACATAGAAAAATAATGAAAGATTCTAATTTCATTAGTCTCTTTTTAAAAATTGTTCATACATTTAAGCCCTAAAAATTTTCAATCATGTCATATTTATAAAAAAAATATATAAATTTAAAATCAATTTTTAGTAGTACATTATTTTTTAAAATACTTTTGCACTAAGTAAACACTTCAATGTAGTCTAGATATATATTTAGATTTCTCTTTATTTTTAAATGAAAATATTTACATTTTGATGCCAAAAAAATGTGATAATATGTAAAACAAAATAACGGAGGTTTACAGTTATTATTGAATCATACATTTATTTAAAAGTATAAATCTCTATCAGAAAATGTATACGACTTTCTTACCTATCACTAGAAAAGAAGAAATAACACAAAAAAAGAATATGCGAAAATCCAGAATATTTACTAAATAAAATTTCGATCTCTCGTTGTTTTAGATTGAAGAAAGTGAATTTTTTTTTGTCTGAAACTATGTAGCTTATCTCTGTTCAAGCAAAATAAAAGGCAGATTGTTTTTCCCGATACAATTCAAATGACGTATATTTCTCGCGTTCACATGAATATATTTACAATTCAGTTCAAGAAATCCATTTTCTTTTATTCGCGTTCTTACAGGATTTCTAGTTTTCATCATAGAAGAATTTGAAAACAACATTTTTAAAGTTAAACATAAATATAACACCACCTGAATTCGAGAGAATGTATTTGTGTTGACGTAAATATATTAATGATTCAGATACGTTTTGATTGAATTCAAATAATAACTTCTTAAAGGATCTCCGGAATCTTAACAACTATCCGTATATGAAAGAACACAAAACACTTTTCAAAGCAATCTAACTTTTCAATGAAACAAAGCAGAAATTTAAAACTTTTACCATATAATATATAAACATATATTATTTTCTCATATTTTTATATACTTTTAAAAAATCTTAAGAATTTATATAGAAATATAAATTGAGCACTTTTTAAGAATTTCGAAAATTAATAATTTACTACTCGCAACTAATCGCAGGATTTTGAAGTACAACATTGATCAACATTTCCGAAATTAAAACTATCTTGTATAAAAATGCTCAGTTTTTAATTATGCATACTTTTTAAAAAAGTTCAATGCAAAACTTTTTTTTAATATATTAAGAAAATTAAGAAATTATAAGAAAAAAATCCAATTAAAATTCATACAAATTTTTTTCTGTTACTAATTTTTCAAAACATTGATGTACAAGTCATACAGAAACTTATTTTGAACATGTATACGAATTTTTAAACTAATTTGATAAATATTTCTTGAGAAGTCCTATATGCAAGATAACTTATTTGTTTTGAGAAAAGTGAAGTTTATGTTGAAAAATAACAACAAAAGAAGTTAAGTGTGGTTTAGTTCTTTCTCTATAACTCTAGAAAACTTGGTAGTATCGTTAAAATTGTCACACCACACATTTTAGAACAGATAGGGCCCTAATACAATCTTTTTTGATGAATTCGAGAATTTTGAAGTTTAAGGGCTCTGAGACTCCTTACCTGAGTAGATTTCGGATTCAATGCAAAGTACTGTTCCTGCATTCTAAGAAACCCGCTTCGAGGGGGAGTTGAAAGAGTCGGTTACACAAAAAATTGCGTCACATTCATTAGGGTGTCCCCCATTTTAGCCGACAGAGGCCTAAAATGTAGGTTGTCGGTGATGAAGCTCAGAAATTCACATTCTTCTAGATCTTCTAATGTTGCCAACGACACACATACTTACGCTTGGTGTGTTTTTTTCTGTCATTCTAAAAACGCTTTTTTCCGTTTGCAGATCTTTGAAACTCTACACATTCCGGTGAACAGTGGCAAGGAACTCCGCTCTCTGCCAACGAGGTCTTTGCTTTGTTTTCAAACCGTGGGTGAACGTTTCAGGAGGGCTGTAAACAATCCCGGTTGTTGATGACATCATTTGAGTAAGTACTTAATGATGACCAAATTACCTGATGATATTGTCAGGAGTAGTTGAATATGGATTTAATTTTTTTCTGAATGATTTAATAAGATATATATTATGCATGTGACTATTTAATATTTTTATTACCGGCATATGTTATAATTAATTGTAATTATTGATGCTTTTTTCAAATACATTTTATATAATAATATTAATTCTGATAGTTTATTACAACTCTTATTATTTCCTTAACAATTTACAATAATTCCATTTCTTTTTATGTATTCGCTCTTCGTAAAGCGTAAATGATATTAATGGGAAGATAAATACATATCGCTTGTTAAAGACAGTTGATATGTAATAAAGTGAAATCGGATTTATTCAAATTTAATATTGTTATTCTTTTATTAAGCGCAGGATATATGATTGATTCTGATAATTAATGAGCCAATACATTTTAAAATTCTACTTTTGAAAAATATTGCAATACATTTTCGTAAAAAAATAGTTTTATTGAGGGTAATTTGATTAGATGAGTTTTTTTTAGCAATTTTGTTTAATTCTACTTGAAAGGGAAATAAATATTTGAAACTGTTTATAGTAACATTATGAATACTTCAAAGTCCGCTAAAGTTTTTGTTCATTATTCTTTCTATACTTAAGAATATTATCCATCTATACTTCTATTTTCTGTTTCCTTTGTTTTTCTGAAAAACAATTTAGAAAAACATACTTTTATTCTTTATGATAAAAATATCAATAATTCTGGAGTTATCTCTATTAGGTTACTTACATTATAATAACAAATAAACAAAAGCTGTTAATAAAAAGACTATTAATTATAACAAAGAGTACTAATAATTTCTCTCTGTGATTATAAATAACAATAACATATAAATGAAATTATTATATTTTTAATAAAGAACAAATAATAGCTAAAATTGGCACCTCAAATTCTTTCTTTATACTTTTGAATTCTTTTTCTCTCATGTTGTCATGGGATATGACAATGATGTGTTATTTCGATTGTTTTGGTATTTCCTTTGTAAATTAATCTTATAACATCTTATAAATATTAGTAACATCTTTTATCAAAATAAAATAACAATAATAAAGAAGATAATAAAAATACATAAACAATTAAAAATTATTGTTTTCGTAAGAATGCATTAAAAAGGTTAGGTCTTTTCGAATCAGTATTAATAAAGGATTAATATAAATTCAAAAGACTTTTGATACATTTTAAGGACTTTTTTAAATACTATTTCTATTTGAAAGTGTTTTCTTCAAAATATATACATAAATTTCTAAGTTTCTCTCTTTTAGCTGTCAATATTGAATTTGTGAAATGTGTTTCCCATCATAAAAGAATGTCTTAAATCTTCTAAAAAATATTTTTTTTAAGAAATCGGTAGTAAGTTCCGAAAATATAATAATCGCATTATGTAAAGAGTTCATTCGTAGGGCAAAAACGAAACTATTTTTGTTGTGTAATCTAGTGAAATGGAAAACAAATCGAAAAGCTATTGCAGTCAACTGTTTATCGTCATATATTTAAATTTGTTTCCTAACTGTATCACAATGAACAAATTTCTCTGGAAATCAACTGAGAATAAACATATTTGCTGCATTTTGTTGCTATAGCAACTGTAATTCTTGTACAACGTCCAGGTAAAAGAGCAAACTGCCACCCAGCATGATGTCGTTCCGTTCGCAATGCATCATAATATAAAAGGTATAAGAGGGCGCTGCATGACACCTTTGAGTCTGAAAATAATTTTGTTAATATAGTCTGTTCCCCAGTTAATGAAAGTGTATGCTTGCGGGGATTACCCGTAATACTATCGGAAGGTATGAATTGCCTTGTAATGAGTTCGTAAACTGAGGTAAATTGAAGACATTAAGCTTGCTAGGCTATATGATGGTTTCCAACAATATGTGATGAGTTTTCCATGAAGTATTGCGGTAATTTTGGTTAGGACGAGAAATTAGTTTATTCCGATATGTCTTCCAGTTACATTCGCAAATAACTGGAATAAATTGCATTAGGAATGATTTTTGAAATTTGAAAGCTATGTGTAGAATCACTTTTGCTACCTTAACAAAACTTTTATGCTTATTGCTTTACCTCTTCACGACTTTCTATCATGGCAAAGTAATTCTTAGGAAAAGGAACTGAAAGACTTCATATTTTAGAATCAAAATTACTTTGGACCATTTATAAGGTAGGCTATTCACTTACCTTCCTCCGACTAACATCTGGAATTGCTTTCTGATTTTTATATTTAAATTTCCAACTCCTTTCTAATAAAATGAAATGTGAGTACGCAAATTACACTAACCATATAAATGTTATGAACTGATACATATAAAAGCGACGAAGAATTAAATATAAGACTAAGTAATGATTTGGTAACCAAGTTAGAAGTGAGGAACCAGTTGTTGACGTATAGTGGAAATCGCATGTGATTTTCTGTAGCTGAACGACTTTGTTTAGAAACTTTGTGGAGAAGTATTATGTAGGAAGAAGTCAAATATATTGATTGCCCCTTCATCCTATGTGGTTCAACACTCTCGATCCGGAGGGAGTGGGTAGGAGATAACTTAGCTCAACTTTTAAAAACAGACGTAAAGCCCGTTAAGAACTAATAGACTAAAAGAGCGATCTTGCTTGATCATTCAAAAATATTAATAAAATAGTTTGGATTATTATGTAACATGGGCTGCTCGCGAAATTTCCCTGACTGAATATCTCGAGTTTCTTTTTGACTTGATATATTTAAGATTCCAAGAGTTCTAAGATAATAAGAGACTTCTTTCCAATCAAATGAAGAGTGATTTTGAAAATTATGTAAACTTTAGAAATGGAATGATTAAAGATAATCAAGAGTCGCAAAAAAGTGACATAGAGTAGAATTGAGACAAAATTACAATAATAGCAAGAATGTTAGGGGGGAAGTCCTCGGACTACGTAATTTGCGTGTCACGCAATTTGTTGAGATTTGGATCGAACTTTGACTGGTTGATTGAATATTTGGAGGATGTAATCGCATCTTATTCCTGTAAGAGTATTCTTTGAAATATTATATAAGTTGTTAATACTCATGGATTGAAACGTGAAACTGTATGTAAGAGCATCCCCTTGTTGAATAACCCCTTAGAGAATTAATAAACTCTATTTTGAACCATAATTGACTCTTTTAATAGTTTTGTGTGTGCTTGAACTTAAGTTAAAATTCAAGTTTTGTGATTAAGATGACAGACGATTCGTGTAGTAGGATTAAGTCATACTTTCTTGTCTTCCTCTTCGTTTACTTTGGAAATTTATAGAAATGTAATATTGAAGTAAAGACTGCAGAAACTAATGAAAGAGAGGCGTCACACAATGTATGTAATACTCAAACATTTTACATGCGGCACTAACAGAATTTGAGGCCAAAATTTTAAGATCGAATATGTTTCATTAATTACGAAATGTTTTTTGTTCACATTGTTTCATACAGAAGCTCAAAGTAATGATTGCTTTGTTTTTTTTTTTCCATGAAAAAGAACTGATTGTATTTTAGAACCATATCACAAAGTATTCAAATGAATGTTAACTCTTATCTCAGGAAATATTGACTAATCGGGTAATAAATACTCCAAAAAAAATTAACAACATTTGGGGGTTTTTTTAGTTTCATTTTTTCTAATTGTATTTTAATACATTTTAGAAAAATTTATTGAATTCACTGATCACAGTGTTTTAAAACTCAATGGAAACGATAGAATCAATATAACAAATTTCTGAAATTTTTTTAGTTATAAACATTGTCTTCCCTCTCCCTGTTATATAGCTGTGGTAGTTTAGTGGTCACGGTCACGGACTCGTGGCGAGCCGAATGTTTTCGTCGATTCGTGGGTTCGAATCTGATGCCAATAAGGACCCGCCGTGTAGTGCGAGTGCGACTGATACAAGTTAAATCTGGTCAATGTCTCAAGTTCTCCCATTTGCTTGGTGTGGAAGTTTGGGAGAGGAAGAAGCTAGCTCAGGCTTCGTCCTCGTCACTTGACCGAGGCTCAGAATTTTGAGGACCTTCGCCAACAGCCTCGAGTTGCTTCTCAGTACGACATTAATATATAATCCTAATAATTATATAAAAGTGTTGTGTTTGAATATATTATTATTAGAAATATTTTTAAAAATTAACTAAGGTAAAAATTATAGTAGATAATTCCATAAATTCATCCCAAACTTTTTGTTTTAAAAAACGTCTGTTTTGCTTTCGCTACACATTTCTCCGTACGCATTTACATCTATGGATTATGAACGAAATGTCAAAGGAATTTCAAAACTTACTTTTTATTTTGTTTGTATAAAGGGGGGATGGATACTATTTATACAGAGAATTTGTTTTTTACTTCTTAAATTTTTCGAAGATCAATGATTTCGAAAATCAACTGTTAAAAGAAGAACCTGACAACTTTAACAGCACGAAAAAGTTTTGTTCTCACTTGCAATTTCTTGGGACAGATCTCGAGTGCTTGGAGGGAGCTTCGACACTTCTAGAGAGCACTTCTGGTTTAGTTGTCCAACGAAAGTGTAAAGTGATAGGTGGTAGAACGAAAAAGAAAACAGAAAGAAAGGGAAAGCGAAGGAAATCAATAAAAGACAGCAATGACGTACGTAACGAATGATCGGTAAAATAAGGTTAACATCAACAAACTTTTATTTTCTAAGAAGGAAACATACATCCCAGTGGTGAAGAACACAAAAGAAGGTAAAAATCATTCAACTAAATATAAATTATTCTATGCAAAGTTTTGCAAAAAACACAAGAAGTCACCAAAAATGTTAACATTTTTCGAAAATAATTATTCAATGAAAGAAGAATTAAAGCAAACGATAAGAAAGTTAAGATAAATAATATATATATATATAAACTAAATATAATTAAAATTAAAACAATCGATAAATTATTACATTGAATATATTTTAAGCTAAATGCAATTAAAATTTTAAAATTGAAGCAAATGATATATTATTAAATAGATTTTATTTTAATCTAAATGTTATTATTTGTACCGGAAAATGAAAATAAATCCCGTGCATTTCATACTTTATTTTATAAAGAGGTCAGGTGTAACATTTTGTGGTTGACTAAAACGACAGATTTTGTTGTGGCTAATACTTTATGAAGAAACACGCGTTACTGAATTTAAAATAAAATATTTCGAATATTTCCAAATATTCAAAAGTGAAATATTAGGAAACTAATAGATCAAATATTATGAAACGAAGTTAGTATCATGTGTTTTAAAATAACTTGTTCTTACTTCAGAAAATAAGACACTGAAAAAGGGATGATAAGTCTTATAATTTTATTTAGAAAATTTTTAAAGATTAGTATGTTCATTACATAGCATTAAATTTTAAAACTGCATTTATTGATGGGTAAGAATGACCTGAAAACTTAATATATAAGTGTACTAAATCTTAGTAAGATATACACAACGAGACATCGAAAATGCAACACCAAGGAGTGTCCAGAAAGTGATGAAACTCGGCAAAAAGAGAGAGAGATAACAACGAACAATAAGTTATCTTTATTTTGATATGCATAATACAGAGCGAGAACATCGTTGGCTCGATAGGTTGTGGGACCACAGTGGACGTCGATACACGGAGCAACACGTTTAGGTACAAAGTCAATGAGAGTACAGGTGGCGTTCTGCAGAATGGCTTGCCCTTCCCAGTCAACCATTTGCCATAGTTCGTCTTCTGAAAGAGACAGTTGCAGGGTCTGCAAATGGAATCGTACGCAATTAAACCCCAAACCATGAAAACGCGTTGTCGAGCGGTGGGCATTCCACAGTTTCTGCCAGATTGGACCTGCCTCCACTTCAACGCTTTTTTCGTAAGCGTGAACTATCATTGTAGAAACAGAGGCGTAACTCATCTAAGAACATGACCTTGTGCCATTCCTTTGACCATATTGCTCGAGTCCGGCACAATGGAAAATGTTGTCGTTTATGCTGTGGGGCTCAATGACAGTCTTCTTAACGGGCGCCATGAATGCTGGTCTCTAGCAATCAGTTAACGGGAAATGATTTTGGTTGATATGGGAACGGCCAGGTTGTCTTGAACATGCTGCAGAATAGAGGTAGAAGTAGCTTCCGAATTTGTCATTACTTGGCGGATGCGTCGATCCACGCGTGCTGGCGTCACTCTGGCTGCATCGGTACCCCCAAACTTGCTACATTTCCTTGTTCCAACCATCTTCGCCACAGCCGGTGCACTGTGGACTCGTCCAGGAGTGTGTCAGCTGAGCTTTGCCGTACAGATCAACCTGCCCTTCTCAGTCCGATCACTAATCCCCTTGTCAAATCGTCTGTCTGCTGCAACTGTCTTCTTTGACGACAGCCTGGCCTTTTCTGCCATTAACATTCATTCATTTCTTTACCTGCACAAATTATTACAAGAACAAATTTTCTATGGTGATTTCCCTAGCAGAAATAATGGTACAAAAATTGTGTATTCTGCAGGTTCCTTCCCTTATATCTTCTTCAGAGTGCTCAGGGGAGATGCGCATTGTACATGATTCGCATAACTCGGTGACGTGCGTCTGTCTACCCTGAAATTTGCTTAATTTTCTGGGCATTCCTTCTTAGCCTTGAATTTTCGGTGTCGCGTAGTGTATATAAATTTGCATCATCCACATATAAGTAGATTACCTTAAAAATAGGAGTGAAAGTCAGCAGTATGAGAATCGTCAATTGGTCAATTACATGAAACGTTGAGAAATATAAGAGAATTACTAATATGAAAAAATAATTAATTTTAAATAAAAGTTCTTACTCTCTTATTTTTCTGAAATAAATTGGATAAAAGCTAAAACATCGCATTAAACATTTATTGATCAATAAAAATTACCTGAAAACTTAGTAAGTGTGTCTAACTTTTAATAAGAGATTATATATAAATTTCATTACACATATTGATTATCTTAAGAATTAGAGCGAAAATCAGCAAAATGGGAACTATCGATTGTTCCTTTATATAAAACATTCAGAATTATACTGCATTAACAAATATTAATTAATATTAATTTATTTATTTATAATCTAAAATGTTAATTAATTTTAAACAAAAGGTATTATTCTTAAAAAAACTGAAACTTTTTTAAATAAACTGAACTTTTTTTCTTAAATAAACTGAAGCTTTGGATACAAGCTCGTACGTTCCTACTTTAGTTAATATTCTAAGCTACAAATAGTATTTATTATATAAAGAATATTTTAGTTTCAAAATTAGAACATAACTAAGTATTATTATCTTGTTTCTATGTATTTTAAACCAGGGTCTTAAAATATGCCAAAAAAATTAAATTAAAGCAAAATCTGATTCTCAAAAATTAAGTATTAAAAAATCATAAAACTGTAGAAGAAATTGTTTAAACAGATGATTAATTAAAGTATTGTAAGTTTTTCTCATATTTGACGTAACTCTTGTACACAGCGATACACTATATATAATAGAGAACAGCTAAAAATGACAACTTGTGAAAAACGGCTGAGGTGGAACAACTTTTTCTCAAGATGAAAAAGTAAGTTAATAGGCTGAAAACTGTTTAAGATATGCAGAGGAAATGTTTAAATTATGAGGAGATGCTTTAATATCTTGTGGTAAAATCAAAAACTGATTTCTAGAGGATAGAAAGTTCGGGTTTCTCTAAAAGCCGATTTATAAATTAATCCATTCGTGTTCACTATCCCTGCAAAAGAGTGGTCTATCGCACATAATTGAAAGAATCACTAATTTTAAGAAACCAGTAATAATACCAAAACTTTTCTTAATAGGTACCCATATGACATTTCCATACACATCATTGCCACTATTTAGTACTAACATTTATCATGCATCCAAGAATTATGAACTGTAAATCGAAAAGATTAATAGTTTCCAGGATCAACTTAAGCCAATAAATTAACAAATTGAAACTCTTATTAAAATAAATAAAGGGAAAATAAGTAGTTCGCGGTAGCAATATCTTCTATATAACACTATTCAGATGTCTTAATTAACATTGATTAAGAGTTCAATCCCAATAGCTCAAACAACAAAATTACAATGAAGGTCAGTTATAAGATTCTACATCTATGGAATTAAAATATCTACCAATAACTGTTATCTAAAGTGAGAGAATGTTGCATAAAGACATTGCAAATTGAGGTCTCTATGCTGAAAAGGGGTTAAGAATGTTACGGTATGTGTAAAATGAACCTTACCTCGAAGTTCTCGAACAGATTATATAGGAGTTAGGAGATTGTGAGTTGTTACAACATAGATTTTGTCATTGTCCTCTAACTGAGGTTCTGAATTATAGGTCAATTGATAATTACCTATAGTTTGCAACTTGAGTGAAATATTAGTACAATCAACGAAAGACAAATAACTCATTTTCCTTTAGTGTGCAAAAGAAATTGCATTTTTGTAAAAGAAAAAAAAATAGAATAGCTTCGAACTTACAGAGTGGGTTTTGTGTAGACAGAAAAAAGACTTAATTCTGTTGAATTGCACATTTCTTTTTATATTTATTTGAAGGAATTTGATCCCAAATCTATAAGAATTTTTCGTTTAAAATATGGGTAAGAGAATGATGAAATCGCCAAGACCGAAGTTACCACTGTTTTCGGGAAAAGGGAAATAGTTTGAGCCTCAATTTATTTTATCTCTTGCAATGTACAATCGTATATGATACTCTCTTCGAAAAATGTCTCAATGTCTTTAACTCAAATCTCAATGTCTCAATGTCTTTAACTCAAATCTCAATGTCTCAATGTCTTTAACTCAAATCTCAATGTCTCAATGTCTTTAACTGTAATACAATGATAACTGTTGGGTTTTTTATATATTTTTCTTGCTCTGTCATTCTTTTGCAAAAGTCCATAACGAAAGCATTCGTACCCATTTGTCGTTGAATTTAAAAATTCATTCAAATTTAAGATTAGATTTTCTTAATTTATACTATGTTGCAGAGTTGATAATGAATAAAATACACCCTAAGACAGGTAACAAAAAAGACATTTGAAACTTTGTTTTATTCTCCAAGCTTCCACGCTCAGTAATTATTTTGAAATTTATTTGGGTATAAAGAATAGCACATATTCTTTACAATGAATTGAATCTTCAAAAATAGCTCTGCAACCACCTATCAAGCATACAAGAATCACTCCAGTACGATATAAAAATGAACTAACAAGCAAATATATGCACCTAACCTCACCAACAAAAAACGATATGATAAATTTAGCAGCCTGTTTAAAAAAGTATTTTTAAAAAATAATAGCATAAACGTTAAAAATTAACGTTTTGACAGTATCGTTCATCATAATCAACATCTGCAACTAAGTTTACAAAGAAACACTGGTCGCTTCTTCACGTTTCTTTTCTTTTTTTCAATCAACAGAGTGAAAAATAATCCTTCAATATTCCATGACAAGTGAAATACCTAAAAATATGGTGTTTTCAAACACTTGTGATGGATGGGATATGAAAAGAAATAAAGTTTTTTTTCCAACAAAAGTGAAATGTTGTACTTTATTTTATTTCATTGGACAGATTTTTGAAGGTAGAGAACAGGTTTCTGAAATTTCGAGCGCTTGTATTACCTCTTTCTAACGCCTATAATTAATAAATATAAGTAAAAAAAAAATTTTAATCCAAGTTTTTAATTAAAATTAGACTAAAAGACATAAAAATATTTTTTTAGTTTAAAATAATATATAATTTAATAAATTTTGAGACGCTTTACTAAGATACCTAGGTAATGACCGATATATTAAATACCCCATAGATACTTACTCATATATGAGATCAAAAGAAGTATTAAAAACTCAAACTTTTAAAAATTATGTATTATTTTACATTTAAAAAATTACTTTTATATCTTTTATAGTTCACCTTTAAATAAAATCCGGATTTAAAAAATGTTTCTTTACTTTATTTATTGAACTTTATTTTGTATGGAAATTAAAAATTTAAAAAAGAGCAATTATGTAACTATACGTGTGAGCAATATTTCAATTCAATGGGTCGTTGTTAAATGCAAGGACAGGGCTCCCAGGCCCACCCTGAGTTCATCACTACTTGAGCATATTATAGTGTTGTAATGTCATCGGAGTTATACGTGTATGAAAAATTTCAGCTCGATCAAATGATAAGAAGATTAAAATTCGAGAACTAATTTTGATATGAAAAGATATATTTTTACATACGAATACAGATACAATATTAAATGTAATGATATAATTATTGTTACAGGAAATAAATTGATTACATTAGTTATAATTATTAATAAATAAAAGCTTGTAAAATTAACTGTCGCTGAGTTACGTTCGATGTAAATCTCATACTTGTAATTTAACTTTGATAAAACAGATTTCGTCCAAGAATCTATCTCTAATAGAAAATTTTGCAAAAAGAATACATAAAGTGTAACTTTATTACACAAAATGTTTAACATATTTTACGAAAAGGACATTTCAGGTGAACATATTTTTAAGAAATGGTGGAAAATTCATTGATAATGTTGAACTTTTTGATTTTATAACGTTGAGCTATTTGCGAACCTCTTAATAATTTTTATCTGACCCTTATTTTATCTTAGTTTGTTTTCTTTAGAAGATCTGCTTAAACCTGGATCATTTTTCAAGAACTCTGCAATATAAAAGAGAAAAAAATGCAAGCTATAGACATGCCCAAAGTCTTGAAAATTTAAAAATTTAAAAATTTTAGTTTTCTAGAAAAACGAAGATATTTTATTTAAAGATATTTTATATAAGATTTCATTCATTACAAAATATTACTGTAAAAGCAAATAAAACACGAAAATGAGCATTCCAATTGAGTTCTACTAGCGAAAGAAGTAAAAAATATGTGTCGAATTCTTGGGGTGAATCTCAAAGTGGTTTAAAGCAATGTGATGTTTTGCTCATATGGATCTGACAGTCAACTGAAGTGGAATGAAAATCTGAAGTGCAATAGAGTACTCAAAATAACTGAAGGCCTGAGGCCTAACTACGGGTTAGTATAGCCTAGATTTTGTGAGTGTGTTATTAATTAATATTATAATGATTCTTTTCGGAGCTCAATTCCTGTAATCAGTTAGAATAGTCGGAAATAGAATATAAATCCAATTAATAAAGACCGACTTGAAACTTTTTTATAAATACTCTGAATCATTAAATAAAAAGTAGCATATATAGATTGCTATGATACCTACTTAGAGAGAAGAAGCCCTCTCAAAAACTTAAAAAAAATCATTCAATGACATCTCAAGAGGTAATCTTGAAACCTTTCCTTTTAAGTGAAAGTTGATTGAGTATTCCTGCTTTGTAGAGCGACACTTATTATTTTCTTTTGCTCTTGTATTCTCAAAGCCCTTATGATTCAGAAGAGTCCCTATTCTTTGTTTATGGTAACAAAAATGTGTTGTATGACTTCATGGTGTAAGATTTAATTAACAAATTCTGACTCTGTGGGAGCGCTTGAAACTGAAAGCCTCGAGGGGAACAAGTGAAATTCGAGAAACAGCGAATCATTTTAAATCAGATAATAATAAAGACAATCAAAGACCAAATAAACATCACAGTTATTGGAAGTGATAATGAATAATTCCTCGCGGCATTGTTAAGCTTAAGGAGTTAAAATCTCCGTTTGGATTCTTCTACAATAGAAATCTGACTAACTCAAAGCGTAGAGAGAGGGTTTTACATAATGCAATCAATTTTATTTTTGCATATTAACTTTGAATGGAAAAATTTTCCAGCTAGTTATTGTTGTATTTGATCAATTAGCCAAAGCACTACTTCATTAAGAAAGGTAAACCTATGGCATGCCTATTCAGTTTCACAAATATTTGAAAATACATGTCCATAAATTTATTTTATCTATGAATTAGCTGAGAAAGTTTTGAAACAATAGAAATCGCAAATTAATTACACACAGTTAAAGTCAATATAGAAAATAAAAATAAATCATAAATCAACTATTAAAAATTTACTTCAGACAGGAAGTAAGGGGAAGTAAATATGCAGAAATATATTTACTTCAAAATATTACAGCCTTATTTAAATTTACATAATGAAATTACAGTAATAGAGTCCCATTAATGAATAAAACGATAATGGTATTAAAAATGATTATGTTAACTGGTATAGAATAAATATAAAAAGATAATAATGGGGATTAAACAGTAATATAGTCGCAATTTCGATAAATTAATAACAAACTTATAGCAAAGAGAGAAAAATGTAATATTAAATCAAAATTTTTATAATATATTTCTCGAGCATGATCTTTAGCGAATAAAATATACGGAATAATATACGAGGAGGTATCGTAAAGTTTTTATAATTACTAAGAAATATTCGAGGTATCTGGATAAAATTTATTCTGCATATTAATTCATCCTTATATTCATGGAGTTGTAAATAACAGCAATTCATGTTGATTTGTTTGGTTTCAGGTAGCCGCTGATTGAAGGTAAACTATAGAATCGTAAGGTTTTAATTATTATACCGGGTATTGTAAAGTTTTAATTATTACTGAAAACCATCTAGATAGAAACTTAATTTTTATTTATTATTCTTAAGATTTTTCTATAAAGTCACCATCTTGAATTATATTTCTCCCAGTGTATCCTGATCTTTCGAAAACCGTCATTGTAGAACTCAGAAAACTGAACTCTATCTTCTTCATGTTGCTAATTGCTTCTATATACGGCTTTCTGAAATCAAACAAATTAACATTTATAGCTAAAATTTACAACATCATGTACATAAAGATCAATTAATTTGCAGAAATTTTTTATCTATATATATATATTTCGGATATTTTTAATAAAGATTTAAACTTTACGATATTACCTCGTAAAATAAAATTAACTAGATGTTTTCAAATCTGGAATTCTAATTTGTTTCGCATATTTACAAAACTTAAAAAACATCAAAATTCTAAATTTAATAACACATGTTACCATAGTCTTAGACCCCACATAGTACACAAAATAAATCTCAGTCATCGCGTTTAACGTTGTAATACATAAATAGAATAATTGAAATGAAACCTTCATACCGTCATACCGGACATAACTTAGTTAAAAATTGTTCTGCTTTCTTTCTATGATTTCTCCTGTAATTTCCGAAAGGAATTGCAAAATGTGCAACTATATTATAGCTGAATGTAATACACGAAAAGAAAGTTATTGTCATTAGCAAAATGTTACATATAATATCAAATTATATTTAAATAGAAAAGTTTTTTGTCCCAAATATTATCTCAGTTACTATTGGATGCATTTGCTTTGTCTTGTAATCCTTTATTCATTGATTAGATTACATTTGAGTTGTCTATATTAATTTTCTCCTCTTTTTCTTATAGCTTAAGTAGTATACTTGTTTTATTTCTATTTCTCACTTTGTATTATGTTCCTGGGTTTATCTAATAATCTCTTCTTCTAATTAAATAGAATTAGGATTTAACAGTCAGAAAAATTGTTCTCTTAACCAAATAATGTGTAATTACTTCCGGATAAAAGCAGCAAATATTGATACAGCACTACTAGAACAGTATTCTGATTAACTGTTACAAAAAAAATTAAAATAGAATAAGTATCATTTACAGTTCTTATGACGTTTTCTTTCAGGATATCAGATGCGTAAATGTATGTGTAGCCTTACCAGTATTGCTAAAATTTTAGAATTAATTCGAGTTATACATCTGTATTCTTTGCTGCTGTATTCAGATTAAGAATTATTTATTTTTACTAAACTCCTTTGGTTGTTTCACATTTGTCATTTTTTATTTTACGTAATGTAATCTCTTGATTAGGAAAAGAATATAAATTTCAAAATGTATAGTAGATCGTTTTCATTCAGGATATCTTTTAACCAAGTACTATAAGCATCTGTCTTTACCAATTTTTACTGAGCCATTTAAGAGTGAATTCTTTTATATTGCATGCATGTCATACTTATTTAAGATAAAATGTAAGCATTTTAGCGTCTTTATAAAATATAAGCTGTTGTTTTCAGATTAAATTTAGTATCTCTATTCATTGTTGGCTTTAAATTAAGATATTAGGAATGGAGAACACACACAGTTTTTTGTTGCTCAAACGTAAAATTGAGATTTGAGTATGAGATTGCCTGTCAGAATGGGAAAGAACATATATTCCTTCTCAAGTTTTATATGTAATATTATCACAGAAAGAGAAACAAAATATGTTTTTGATGAGGACAAATTGGTGAACTCTGTAAATTATTTACTAGAACATTAATCTTGAATACAAAATATTTTGCTTTCATACAAAACTTCGAATGTATCAATAATTTAATGATTCAGATGCGTGATTTATATACTCTGCGCTGTAATAAAGGATCTATTCTTGCATTTTAATTCTTGAACGAGAATTTGAAAAATCACCAAAAATACGAATAAATTAAAGTATTTTCTTAAAAAATAGTGTGGCTGTGTTATTTTCTCATAAGATTCTCAAAACGTTTGAAATATTTATTCTTCAAATTGGCTTACATATAGGCGCTCTTAAATGAGAAAACGAGTCAATCACATTTAATAACGCGCTGAATATGATATTTAAAATAATTTCTACTTCCACGAGAAAATTAACATTAAAAACAAAATAGCTCGTTAATTTCCTGTAACTCTTTTGACGAGTTAAGGGAAGTTATATTTAAAATGAAAAGCATGCTTTATTTTAAATATTTCCATTAAAATCGTGAAGTACAATTTACTGCAATTTTTTTTTTTTTTTTTTTTTTTTTTGGAAATCCAAGTTTAAATTTAGAAAGAAACAGGTAACAAATATGACACTGTTTGTTAAATAGATAAGAGATTTGAAAAATTCTCTGAATAAAACCATGGAGAAATTCTGAATAAAAAAAATATCTCGTAAATTTCTTGTTATTCTGATGACCCATTCAAGCGAGTTATATTTTATATAAAACATTTATTTCTTGAACACGAATAAAATGTTGAAGAGCTGAATGATGGGCATTTCTGTCAAAATCCCGAAATATAATTTATTGCAGATATTTTATGAAAATCCAAGTTTAAATTCAGGGGAAATAGGCAGGAAATAGGGCACTGTGGTACTCCTGTTAAATAGATAAAAGTTTTAAGAAATTCGGAACAAAACCATAAAGTTAGTTTAAAATAATTAGCTAGAGCTTATTTATTGATTTCTCTTTTTATAATATTTCTATCTAAACATTTTATTTCCTTATTTTTCTTCACGCTTTTCGAAACACTTTTTAAAATTAATTTTTTTCCCTTTGCTTTTTTTTTTCAAAAATTAGATAAATGAAACATGCCAATTATTTAACAACGTGATGTGTTCAAACTTTTATAGTAGTTTGTGTACATTTTGAATGAAAAATTATGCAAATATGCGAAAATTTTTACAACGGAGTCTTAAAATTTTTCAATCAAGGTAACAAAAATCAATGAAGTTTTCAATCAATCTCATTTGACTACGCTTTTATTATTTTTTCCATATGCAGTTTTTAAGGGATTTTTAATCTTTTTTCTCCTATAGGAAGCTCAATGAATGTGATTTTCACCAAACACGTTATTATACATTGAAAGAAGTTACGATACATGATTAAGAAAAGAAGAATTTCATTTTATTTCATTTTATTTTTTCTTTTATTTCATTTTATGTGCTTTACATAGTAAAATAATGAAGAAATCAATATGAGCATTCCTCATTATTAAAGATAATTTTTATATAAAAAAATGAGAAAGATAAAATAGTGAATCAACTTTTAAGACGGAATATAGAAGCCTATATAAATATCAGTTTCGCAATATGTTTCAAAATATTCCATTGGCATCAAAAAGTTGAATGTGAGGCCTTTTTTATAGTAATGCTCGTAATCTTTGAAATAAACTTTTTTCAACATTGAATACCATTTTAAAGCGTTTAAATAGAGACAAATAGTAAAGCTATCCGAAACCTAAAGTCAGAAATTATTTTTATGTTACTACGTTACTTCCTTCAACAATGCTATCAAAGCGAAATGCCAACAGGAGAGAAATAAAATATATACTTTTAAACAGCATGGGCTCCGATTTCATCCCCATGTATATTTATGGATTTGGTTTTTATTACAGTTTATTAGTCCTATTAGAGTTTTATGGTGACGCGTTTATGGAGCTGATAAGAATTTACAAACTTTGGTCCAATGCGAGCATTGGCCCAATTGTAAAAAGTTATAGGCCCCAGCAAAACAGAATAGTTTCTTGAGCGAAATCTCTTGCAAGGTAATTTACAGCAGTAACGGGGATGGATATTAGCTTCTAGAGGCAAGTTTCATTTTACTTTTTATTCTGGGAGAGAAATAGTAATTGCGAACGGCGCATGTTTCTATTAAAATGCAATTTCGAATAGGTTTTGTCTGCCTGAGTGAAGATTGCTATCGTTTCTCGGTCCTTTAGAATTAGTTTGTGTTATTTCTGAAATCGAGTTTTTATCTAAAAGGAAATCATCCTGTTAGATTATTTCTTTAATTTTTTTCAAATGGAAAAGAACGTATATACTAAACATTGATTTGGAATGTCCTAGGAAATTTTAGAACAACGAATTCCCAAATTGAATGAGAGTTATAAACTGTGAAAATAAAATAAGTAGCTTTAATTTTCTTTTGAAATGCTCTAATTTGGTGACTAGGTAATTTTAAATTATAAAATGAAATGAGGAAAAGATAAAAGGAAAAACTATCTGCAATCGTAATTGTATTTTAGTTTGAGATTTACGTAGTGGATGTATTATGCCGGGAGCTTTAGAGAAAACTTTTTTTTATATTTTACAATGATTTATATGCCATTAATGGATGAAAATTCAATGAATATGTTACATAGACGAACAGTACAAGCGTAAAAAACTTCTAATTTTTTTATATAAAATATCCCTTTCAGAACCACACTAAAACGTTCCATTTCACTGCAAGAAATATTCATTATTGTTATATTTTTAATACTGTTTATGATTTTTCTTATCTACTTGAATGTTTTTATTGAATTTGTATAGATCATGTCTTCAAAGTGAAATAGCATTATGAAATTTTCTCAAGCGTAATTTTTTTTGTACGATTATTCAGTTGGAAATGCCCTGTTGTTTTTTCCTGAATAAATTTAATAAACAAAGGTCTGATTAAATTCGAATTCATCTCAAGCTTTTAGTGAAAGATAAAATATAAGAACCGCTGAAATGCGTTATTAACTACAAAAGCAGAAATAATATCCATGAACTTCTTGAAAGTCTCAAGAATTCGCACTACAATTTCTTATAAATGAATGCAAGTTGATCTACTCATCTTATTTCAAACTAAGTGGTTATTTTTAGAAGGGTTCAAGACAATTGAGCCACTTTTTGAAAAACTGGCTGTAACATTTTTTGTTTTGTTTTTAATTGAAAAAAATTAATAAGAGTCTATTACAGAGAAGAGTACAAAATTAATAAGAGTACAGACTATTTGGTTGTCTTGTTAGAGCACTGGAAATTACTTATTTTATGAATTCCATAGAAAACTTGATAGGTAAATTTTGAAAAGAAGTAAAGAGATTATGCAAAAAAATTTAACCGTTTGACCCAGAAATTTAAATTTAACTTTGAAAGGATAAAAAATACTTAAAATTTAAATTTAAAAAATAAAATATACAAAAAGGTCAAATTTTTATTCTGAGATCAATTTTGTAATAACTTTCCTTAATGTTCATGACATTAAGTGACAAATTGCGATCTCGGTAGAGTATTTCATCATGATGACCATTAAAATAGCACGAGTTTGAAAAAGGGATTAGAGCTGACTCAATACTTCGTAACTTTCAAATATTTCGGACTGTACCAATACATAAGCAGGCTACATCTGTATTATCTTACAAAGTTTCCTTTGCTCTTTTACTTGACATCCAATCCTGAAATCAAATGATTATCGTCAGTCCGTTAACTAATAGAAAACGAAATGGCACAGGTAGATTTTTAAAATCGGTTCTTATCTGTTTTGTAAGCCTTCTATAACACAACATTCAAATAATGCACAATATATATATATATATATATATATATATATATATATACTAGAGGAAAAACTGTTTTCTTGTAAAGGCAATACGAGCAATAAAGAGAAGAATTAGCAATGAAGAAACCACATACATCTACGTTTCATTCTCTGTACCATTATGCAGTTCTAATACTGGTACATACATTAAGAAAAAAAGAGAGAAATGGCAATGAGAACTTTTTGAATTCTAAAACAGGAGATGAGGTTGTAAGATCGAAAGAGCTGATGCTTTTTTTCATTCATTTGTTTATCGAAACGGGATATTGCTTCGTTATTTGTGTAGGAACAAAGTTTAAAAACGTTTACAGGAAAGACATGATATATTTTAGATTGACTATTCGTGTTATTCTGTTTTGAATTTTTTTTTTTTTTCTAAATTTTTTGAAACATCGGGTTAATGTTCCATTTCAAAATGTTTAGAATTCTCTATTTAATGCTTTAAATATCGGATGACGAAACAATATAAATACCTAATTTTGTGAAAAGCACTATAGAGTTTTAAAGGGTTTTTTTCTTTGCATTTACCTTAAAAGATAATGATACTGAACTAATTACATTAAATTTTTTATGGAAAATATTGTAAAAACTATTTATTCTTGTTTAATTACTTAAACTCTTACATACAATACATTTATGTGATGAAATAATTGAAGGAATACTGACTAGAGAAGTAAATATGAGATATTTTCCCTAAAATTTTATATTTACATGAACTCTAAAAACATGAAAATCTGCTGTTTTGTAAAATTCATGCATTCTTGTTCTAGATATACAAAAACAAGAAATTAAGTGCATTACATTGTATAAGAATTCGTGAAAACTAAGTTAATTGTCAAAAATACTTCCTAATGTAGAAAATGGTAATTTTTCTTAAAAATTTTAATTATGTTCTTATATGCTAAAACATACGTCATCATTTTTGTAGCTAAGAAAGTATCTACTTTATAAATCATATTGGCTGCCATTTCAAATAGAACAAAGTTAGATTTTCAAATCCCTACCTTTTTCTGTGCACTTTTTATTGAATTTTAAAAATATTAAACATAGAAATTTAATAACCTTCAATTTTATTAGAATACTACAACAACAAAAATTTTCTAATAAAAAATCAACCAAAAACAAATGTATCACAAAGAATGTATATTAATAACTAAATAATACTAAATGGCATCAATTTTTAAATTTAGACACATAATTTGATTTTAAGTAGTTAAAATGTATGTAATTTCTATTTTATGTGTATTTTGTGATTAAAAATAAATGCTTTAAATTATGTATTATTTCTATTTGAAATTTATTTAATTATTTCTGCTCCAGAATAGCCTAATCTTTACAGATGTGAGAAAAACGTGAAAAATTATTGTATATATTTGTTATGAAATATGTGAAAAAATACTGACGTAAAGATAAAAAAAATAAGTACAGTTTTTGAGCAAGCGTAAAATACACTGAGGTCATGTAAAGTTAATGTTTCAAAAATAATAACTTCATTTTTCTTCTTTCAATGGGCTTTAACAAGAATTTTTTTTACATATTTCTTTTTTATAAGAAGAGAATGCAATAAGCATTATAACATTTATGTTTTGAATTTCAATTTTGTTTCTAATTCGTAATTAAATACCTTCCATGAGAATTAAATGCATTTTAAAAACAATAAATTGAATATTATAACTTTTATAGAAATATTTAATGACTGCAAAGAATGGCAATCATTAAATAATTAGAAAAGAAAACGTATTTTTGATGCACATAATTTAATTGATTTATAAATATTAGATTTAGATAACATAGTATTATTTTTAAAAAATAAATTCCCACACATCATAAAAAGAATTCATTATTATAAAGTACAAGAAATGTATTTTATCATATATTGAATACTTAATTAACTTATTCATTTATAAGTAAAAAAAAATATTACTTATTATTAAAGTCTGAATCCCACAAATAATCTATTAGTTTAAAACATTCATGACTTTTAAAGAAAGGTTCAAGTTATTTTGTAACAATTCTTGTTTCATCCCAACACACACTGTTAAAAAGTCCCAATCATTTCGCTTGCAAGTACTTTGTAAGCGATTTTGAAAGATTTCATACGACACTCTTGAATTGATGAAATTAAAGTTAATTTTTAATTTTGTAAATAAATAGATAATTCGTGGGCTAAAAACAAAATTTTGTCATTAACGCTTTTAAATAAATGCATTGTAAATAAAAAAAAGTAATTCTAATTCTATTAAATATTTTAGTAAATTATTCATTTTAATAAAATCACCTAATTTAGTGCACACACTCAATATAAGTCACTTGATACGCTACTTATTTAAAATCAGAACATCCTCAAGGAAGCAAAGAAAGTATTTTCTTATTTCGTTAATTATATAAGTAATTTTTTAAGCTTCTTCACCAGCATATTAGTTTTATGTATACTGGTAAAGGAGAATGTTTATCTGTATTGCAATAAAATATCTAAGTTTTTTTATTGTTTTTGTAATTTCTAAGTTGAAATTATTTTGACAATTCAAGAAAAAAAATGAACAATATTGTATTTACAGATATATTCTAAATAAATATTTAAATGATATTTCAAACCCATGCTTTAAAAAAATCTTCTGCACTTGAAACTGAAAGTCAAGTTCTCCAATTCAACAATCTTATTTTAGATTAAATTCTTTTTTCCTCCAATGGGAAAATCTCTTAACATTTGAATGTCTTAAACAAAAATAATGCATACACTAAGAAAGTCGTATTACTCAATAAAAAAGAGGCGGATGTTTCCATTTCATAAGAAATGCTCTTTTGAAATAAAAGCAAGAATGGTTTAAAAACTCTACAAAAACAGTAGTGCTGTTTTCTGGGGTTGGGAGGGGGAGAAAACAATTCTGCGCGATTGTTTCTTACGAACAATAAATGCATACGAGCAACTTAATAAACTCTTTTGTCTCGAGAGTATTCGTGTTTCTGCTCAAAATGTCGCCAAGTGCAAAACAAAACAAATACTTGATAGTGCTTATATTTGGCACTTGAATAATACAACTTGCTCTTCGAAATTTAAATTTTTTTTTCCATAACCTCTTTTGCGATCGAATATATTTAAAGTTAAAGGAATCTCCGCCTACTAGAAGATATTTTTAAATCTCGAAACTTGTTTTACAGTCTCGATAAAGAAATAAATCAATTTCTTTCGCTCCTGATCAAAATTCTGTAATAAACATCGAGCTAAATAAGAAGCAATAACTTACGCAAATGCCCATTTTCTGATCCTTCAGAAGCTTTTTTAAATTGGTATTCAATGATTTTAAATTTTGAAAAGTTAGCCAAGAAATAGATCGAACATCTGATTCCCCTTTACTTTGAGATAAAATGCATATGGATCATTTTTCTTATCTTTGCAGTTAAAATACTGTTTCGATGAGTTTTCTCTCTATATAAGACTATTCACTTCAGTTTTTTTATGAAGGATATTCACTTTTGCGGTTGCTTATTTGAGTAATCTCTTGCGGAGTTTCCGTGTTGAAGTATTGGTTTATGAAGTTTCTTTGAGGAAATATTAAGTTTACTCCAAGACTTTAATAGAAATTTGGTAACGCTGTCACTCGTTTGATAATACGAGAAATGCAACAAAACTCATGATTAGCTAATTTAGTTACTGAAAGCAAAATTTACTCAGCCATCCTCAAATAAGAAATTTTGCGATATCAGTTTCAGGTAAGCTTTAGCTTTTACACTTGTATTGATAAGACCCTTGCAGAAATCTGAGATGCACTCTTTCTAAATGAATGCTTCCGTGTTTTCTTTCAGAGTAATTCATTTAACATTTTCTACTTTCAAAACTTACTACATATTCAAAAAACAAAACAACAAAAAAACTTACTTATAAACTCATGCATATCCCAGGAAGATTTCTTATTAATTTATCTCCCCGCTAGCATAATAATATTAGCGAAGTTAAATTAAGGGGGAAATGTGCACGTATTTTTAACCAGTTCTTATATTTTGTTGTCTGAAAAAAATATGTGGTCACCTAGTAGTCATGGTCACGGACTCGTGGCCTTCGTTGCTTCCGTAAAGTCGTAGGTACGAGCTCTGATGCTACTTAAGACCCGCCGTGTATTGGTGCTGATGCACGTTAATTCTCGTTAAGGTCCCAGATAATCCACCAAGGCGTGGCGCAAAAGTTAGGAGAGGAAAGTGCCCAATCAGGTGTCATCCTCGTCCCTCGATCGAGATTCAAAATTACAAGGTTCATCGCCAAAAGCTCCCGTGTTGCTTCCCAATGTGGCGTTAATAATCAGTCTCAATCCCATTCTGAAAAACATACAATTACAGTTCAAACAAAATTTAATACACTATTTTAAATATAAAACATTATTTCCTTTGATGCAGTTTAATTTAGTATATCACTGATTTGAATATTTATTACAGGCTTAATGCCATCGATCACAATCGCTTTTTTTCAGAGTTAAGTAAACCTATAAAAATATATTTAATATACATGACATATACAAAATTTAAAATAAGTTAAAGCTTGTGAAAAAATATTTTAAAGCAAAAAAATAATGTAATTAATGTTAATGAAAACTTATTTCATTAACATTAATTACGTTACTCCTCCTAAACACTCTGTATTTTTTTTTCCAATTCATTTTAAATTAGAAAATTTACAAATAAGTGTATCAATTTCTTTTAAACCAATAACTAATTGTACTTGGATCCATTAATCCAGTAATCCCGATAAAAAGAAAGACACCGATTTAATCTTCTAAAAAACTAAGCATTAATTGATTTATTCCTTGAATTTTATTTTTCTTTAATCTATATTCAGCTTTATTCTAACAATTTGAAATATTAAATGCATTCTTGATGTCTTTCCCGCATACCTGAAATCTTTTGGATGTTTAGGATATACATATAAAAAAAAAGTAGGGAATCACAAATCCGGTGAAGCATTCCAGGCATTTCTGGACGGAATTCCGTGGTAGACAATACCTGAAAAGTCGCATATTTCTTTGAAGATAGATTTGGAGAATGTTGAGAAAGAAAAGCTGGGTACCCTAGATAAATAAACCCAACAAATATTTACTTACGGCGCAAGTTATTTCGTGGTATCAATATATAATAGAAGGTTTGAAAAATTCTCTCTTTTCAACGATATATCTCTTGCACAAATAGTCATTTACAGTTTGTTTAGACTTTTTGAAATGTATCTGCATTGGCAGTTATAAAAGAAAGCGATATATCGAAGGTATTTTTTAAATAAATATAAATACAAAGCCAAAAAATATCTTATCTAAGAACCTAATATGTCTAAACATATTACAGGATTATGAGAGTGAAACTAAGCAATTATAAAAGTTAAGAACTAGCTCAGAATTTAATGCTATGCATACGAGGTGTGGCTATTAAATAACGAGACTGACGTTATAAAATATTTTATTTTGATGTCATATATATTTACTTATCACCTGCAATACACATCCCTCCTCTATTCCTATAACGCTCCATGCGAATCTTTCATTGTTCGAAGCCGTGCTGGAAGTCTTCTCCCAGGTTTTTCAGGACGCATGCCGCTTTCGCTTTCTCAGCTTCAACAACTCAAGTCTTGTTTCTTTTAATGCGGATTTCGCCTTAGCAAACAGACAAAAGTCGCATAGCTCAAGATCCGGTGAATAAGGCGAATGGTCTTACACTGAGATGCTGCACTTCGTTAGAAACCTCTTGACAGACAATGTGAAATGAACCGGCGTATTGTCTTGGTGGGGAAATGTGCCTTACAAATTCTTTGTCAATTTCTACAGTCTAAACAAATACTTAACCGACGGTTATATCGAAACAGATTACCGATTTTTTCCATGATGTCATTCGTTTTCGCCATGGAATGGCGACCTGGCCTCAATCATCTTCAACGTCTTCTCGGACATTTTAAAAACGCATAAACTACTCAAAAAAACACGTGTACGCAATGAATATTCATTGCCACACACTTCTTTCAATAAATTATATGTTTCAGTGACGATTTTTCCAAATTTCATGTGAAATTTCACACCAATTCGTTGATCGCTTATCTTTTTTCCTGCAAAAAAAAATAATAACAATAAAATAAAATAAAAATAACTCTAATGCGAACGAAGGCTACTGGTATACGGATTTTTTATAGAAGTTAGAGACACTGCATTCCTAAGAGAAGGCTTCACTCTAAACAGCTGTCGGTTGCTGGCGTTTGGCGCATGTTTACTTCTTCTGCAGCAGCGTCAGTCCCGTTATTTAATGGCCATACATCGTATATGAAACATATATAGCTCTGAATTATTAGCGTTTTATAATTATCGAATGATTAAAGTTATCAGTAAAGTAATTAAAAATGGAAATCATTATACTTCTTGCAAATATAATAAAAGCACGCAGCCTCATAAGAAATTTAATGCACAGAGGATATAAATACACAGATTTCAAACAACATAACTTTAGCTCTAAATCAACGATTCTCAAACTATAATACGATTTCCTGAAGTCCTTAAATATCTTGAAGAGAGTACGTGAACAACTTCGGAGAGAAATTATGAGCACTTATACTACGAATCTGTTTTCAAAAGTAATAGCTAGAGAGATTTTCGGCAACTATTTTCTTCTGAGAAATCTCCACAAGAGTACTTTGAATGCGAAACTATTTTAATATGCAATCAGTGTAAAACATGCTTTAATAGATAGTTGCTGTAAAATTTGCTTTAAAAGATAATCATTGTAAAATCGCCTTTAATACGCAGATGGATCAAACTTAATGGAGACTATTTAATAGTGGCAGACGATTTTTGTATATATTTTGCATACAAGCTATAATAAGTTATTTAAAGTTTGAAAAAACGTTTGGCATCGTTAAATGCTTGATATACTCGTTTATTTAGTCGCTTGCTCCTAAAACAAGGCAATGTAGTATGGATTGCCTTGTTTGAAAAAAAATGAAACTGCTCTACTATGAGCAAAAACTCGATTATCTGCTGAAAATGTTCTCGCTACCATATTTTGGGATTCACAGGTTATGGTGTACGTAGAATTACTTCAAGACAGATGTACAGTTAATACAGTACAGTACTCTGCTGCGAAGAAATGAGATAAGTAATTAAGTCTCTAAAAATCATTTTGATTATCACATTTCCTTACTCTTGTAACTTTACCGCTACGTTATTCAAGTTATGATCGATTGAGAGGCAATAAATAAACAGTCAAGAAAATCTAACTAATTTTATTCCAACCTTAAGATTGATCAAAAATCAATTGGTATTACGAATGTCGAACGCTTACTAAATCCCGTAGTAAGCCAACCTTTATATTACTGACAATTTTACTTATCTTAATAAAACAGTAATACCGATCTGTATCAGCTGCGGACAAGGTCCGAGTTAAGTATCCATTCTTAGAAGATCACCTTCACATTCTAACACAAATATCGTGTGCTCAACAATTTCTCAACTTCTTCTACTGCCTCTTATTATTCTAATACTTCCAATCTATCTCATAATTCCCTATTCACTACATTTCTTATATATTAACTCTAATTTACTTGAGTCATCGTTATTTCACGAGGTGATATTCTCAATTCAAATAACGTCATAATGTAGTTCAAAAGGTTGGTTTAAGGGAAAATTATGTGAAAAGCCGTTACACTCTCTTCTAACATTTATATTTTTTATGTTTTGAATCCAATTTGGAACGAACTTTAGTGATTATTATTAGGTACACTTTTCTTTATAAGTCTAATAATATAGTCATTAAATTATACAGTCAAGTGAAGAGGAAGACAAACTAAATTTATTTATTTTTATTCATGATATGATTACTTTAAATTTAAATGACAACCTACGCTCTTTATTTTTTTCAGGTAATCTTTTTCTCAGCAACAGTTGCATTAATTATAATGACGGAAAATATCAAAAAATTAAAGGGATACCACAAGGAGAACCTGCAAAAAATAGTTTGGTCAAAAATATCTACACTATTATGAAAAAAACTATATAGATGAAGATAGTTTTATTATTTACAGATATATTTATGACTTAATCATTTTAATTATACTAGTAAATCAGCAGACAAACCTATTTCATTTTATCCAACATATTTAAATTTAATTCAAGCAAATAAAAAGAAACATTTAAGACATAAAATTGGGAGTTCAAGGTAAAAGTTAACAGTAATATTCATGATAAAAGAGATTCATTTTAATTTAAAGTTAATAAATTTCCATTTTGAAATAGTAAAAAACACAATTCATTTGTAGAAATGTATTTATTAATTTCTTCGGCGTAATAATAACTTAATTACGCAAATTTCAGACTAAATCTTTGACCTTTTAAGAAATTTCATGGTGATTGCAAAATTTATAAATATCCAATTAGTTTTTTAAAAAAACCAATTACAGCTTGATAAATATAGTAATGATTAATTATAGATTAAAACGGTTCAATTTTGTTATAAATTCTATTGATTTTTCAGTTTCAAAATAAGTTAGATTTTGTGATAAATATTTTTTAAAGGTTTTCCTCAAATTATTTACCTTACAGTTAACATATGGTATTACTTCTCAATTAAGCTTCGTATAGAGATAATTGAAATTAAGAAAAAAATAACAGAAAAAGGGGAAATGTTTTACAACAATATCAGCTCTGGTGTGTATAAGAGCTCACTAACACTTTCTCGTTATACTTAATTTTTCTAATTTCTTACGTATTAATCAACAATAATATACATAATTTCTCATCATCTTTATGTCAGAAATGGTTTTTAATAACCTTTTGCTAAATAAATATAATTAGAAAAAGGAATTCCTGTAACCTAATGAAAGAAACATTCCCTATCACCTAAGTCTTTCGTTATTTCAATTCTAATGCATATTTTGAACAACAAAGCATAAAAAGGGATGAATTGAAATTAATTTTTGAAATGAAAATACTTCTTTATATATCACACTTCTAGAATTATTAGAACTGTTTTTGTTAGAAATATTAATTAATTTAAAATACACCAGGTCTGGATTTGTATTTAGACAATAATTAATTTTTAGTAGCAACTTGCCTCATATTCTCCTTCACCTTTTTGTATTTGTTTTTGTCTTCTATTTTTCTAAAGTAGGGGCTAATTTTTTCTGCATCATTCAAGCTTAAAGTTTTTAAATAAGTTTGAATAGAAAGAAAATTACTTAGTACTTTCCCTTCTGTAGATTCTGGTTTTGATCCCAGGATACTTGAAAGTTAACCGGACCATTTAATTTCCTGAACTTTTTAAATTACTTACTGCTGAAATGTAAGAGAAAATGTATATGGCATTTAATCCCTTGAAAATTTAAATTCTATACATTTGGGAGCTGTGGTGGTTCAGATGGAACAATAATGGCACGGTGATCGATAGGTAATGGGTTCAGTATCGAAAAACGGAGTATATAGAATAATTTGGGTTGAGGCACATTCAATTTTGGGGAGTTTCTAATGTTCCTGATAACCGTTAGAAAATTGAGATACTATCACGGGTGTTATCCTTATTGTATGACTGTAGCCCTAAATTACGATTAGAAATAACAATCAATTGTCTTTGGATGGCGTGGATTGTTATACTAATGAATAATTCAATAACGAAGTAGTATAATGTGAATTGATGTCAACCTTAAACCTTAAGTGCCCTCTAAGCCTTAAGTACTCATAACAGTTAGAAGAGGATATACAATGCCGAGTGTTTCTCTGGTTTCATATGTGAAACCATAGTTCTAAATTACGATTAGAAATGGCCGCCAAAGATCTTTGGATGAAGTAGATCATTATATTTCTCAATAATTTAAATCTAATAAGCGAAACATGTTGAAAATAAAAGTTTAAAGATTATTACGTTCAAAAGATACTTGTTTCATGCTTTCGATTTTCAAGGATGGTCCCTGTAATGGATTCCTGAATTGCAAAATTAAGAAAGGAATTACAAGTTTCAAAAAAAAAAAAAAAAAAAAAAAGTAAAAGAAAAAAGAAAAAAAAAGAAAAGAAAAGAACCAATAATTTTAACTGTAATTGAGATTTGAATTAATTTTATAACTGGCTACTAGTTCTAAACGTTATTTAATACAATATCTAATTTTTTAGGGTCATATTAGAAAAACTCCCGTAAGTTAATGCTCCTTTTGTCGTATCTTATATTCACAACATATATTTAGAGTGTATTCAATGACAATTTGCCCTCCCTTTAATAAAGATCTCCCTCTCTGGATTTCAAAATTACATAGGAAAGCTATGTCGAATTAAGAATACAATTTATTTTGTGATGATATCTTATTACCTGTTTCGTCTGTTATCTTATATGTTTTTTTCTAATTACAAGATCTAAATTTCAACTTAAATCAAGCACGTGCGAGGAATATAATTAAATTAGTCCATTATCTTCCAAAATATTGTTTTGTTGATCCCCTCATTAAGGGAATGCTCTCAAACAGTTTTATGTCTCAATTCGCGAGTACTAACAATTTCTATAATCTGTCACAGAATACGTTTACTAGAATACAATTCTAGTATCTCCTTCAAGTATTCAGTTGCTCCGACAGCGTTCTCACCAAATCAACTGTACGCACACGAAGACTTCCGCGCACATCACCCTAAAATCCTTTCAATTACTGTAAGCCGCATTGTTCTCTTCAATTCTCTATCGCTTTTATGCTATTTGAATCTATCTATTCACTTCACTTCTAATGTTTACTTCATTTGTCTCATCACGTTTCATTTGATTGGGAGGAAGTTGGGGTCTTTAATATAAAGTCAGAAAAACAAACTTAGATATTAGTCAATGGGAAAATTCGCGAGTAAGCCATTTTTCAATTTGATTTGATATTGCGAAGCCTTAACTAATATATCATTGTGCAAGAATAATAGTTACAAAAGAAACTGAAATAACTGTTATCCATTTATAATATTAATGAGAAAATCAGAACTGAAATCTTGTTTAAATCTGATATACGACATAAAGTCTCAACAACTACTTTTTATTTTAGAAATGATTTGTGCCCTTGTTAAAAATAAGGCTACAGAGATCACAAAGCATAACGATAGTTAATGGTTTGAAAAAGGAGTAGATTTTTAGTTTTGTTTATTTTTTATCTTTATATTTTTTTCAAGAGAAATTTGTGGTTAGTGATTGCCAGTTCTTATAAAGAAAGAAAGTATCATGATTTAAAAAGGAGAAAATACTTAAGCTAAGAGATGTTTCATTCTAAGCTCTTCATCGTATGTTTCCCCCGTAAGTTAAAGCTAAGGTAACGTACATTTTCATCGAAGGCCTATCTTTACATTTAGGATAATTAAACAATCTTTCTACTTTTTTCACCCAAGACAAGTTGGAAAAAACAAGATATAAATCGAATTATAGAAACGAAAAAGTAGGATTTTTTAAGAAATTCAATTAAAAAGGGACTCTTTTCTGATACTTTTTAATCATTCATGATTTCATTTCTTTTTTTTCCCTTTCAAATCATGAATGTGTTTTTACAATTCACTAAATTGAATCGTTTAAAATTGAAAATTTTAATTTTTGGGTACATATTTTTCAATTTGCTCGTAAGTACACAATAGTAACAATTTCATTGCTTTCTTACAATAAGCAGTGTAAGTCAAAAATGAACGAAGAAAATACAGAGAAACAATGATATTTCCTCAATTATCATGTATTCATTTAACAAAACTCTATAAAATGCATCTGAAAAACAAGAAACAGAAAAACATTATCAAACAAATCACTAAGTAAATTGTTGAAGTTACTCCCACTAAATTATTTACATATTTTAAACTCTTAAAAGTTCTAATTTCTTTTTCGAAATACATGTCATAAAATGAAGAGAATTGTGACAATAGGATGTTTGTGGTTTTATCTTTACTAACCTTGGGGATTTTTTGTAATTTGATCATTTGAGGTGCACAAAATTCCAGTTTATTGCCAACCAATGAAACGTGATTAGGCAACCTAGATGAAGATAAGAAGCGTAATGAATTGGGTACGGTACAATTTTTGGTACAGAAATACAAATATTGACACTAATTAAGAATGTTCGTTGCAAATAAAGTACAACTTTAAAAAATTAAAATCAGCGTTCACTCTTCACCAGAGAGTTTAGAAAAGCCAGCTCTTTTTCTTTGATTTTGCACATATAACGTTCTCAATGAAAAATTTCATCAACGTTTCTTCACTAATTGAAATGTAGGCAACATTTTTCAATTAGTTCATCACGATTGACTTGCTTTCTAACTGGCCTATCACTCGTAATTCCCTTCGACTAACCTCTTCGGGACTTTATACGTTATTTGATTTGAGAGCTTCTTAGAATTAGAATAGAAATATTAAAGTGAGGTGAATAAGACTGAGGAGAATTTAATAGGGTGAGTTGAAATAGAGAGAGTAAGAGATTGATGATTGATGATGGTGATTATTTATTGAAGTCGCACTGAAAAGCAACACGAAGGCTACTGGCAACAGACCTCAAAATTTTGAACCTCAATCAAGTGATGAGGATAACATCTGAGCTGGCACCTCCATCTATAAAATTCCACACCACGTTAATGGGAGGACTTGGGACTTCAATCAAATTTAATGTGCATCCATCCAGTTACACGGCGGGTCGAAGTGTTATCAAGATTTGAACACATGATTTGACGAGAGCAACACCGGCTACGCGTCCATGACCTTGATTTCTAGGTTATCGCAAACACGAGAGATTGGGAGGTCAGAATGTCGAAGTTAGAAGTGTGTGTTTAGGCTGATAAGAAAGAGATTCGTGACTCAACGTTAATGGGGAGTAATCACCTATGAATTGACGTGTAGTAGGATCCAGCTTCCAAGTTTAGTACTAACTCGGATAGGTTTAGATAGTGTCTTATAAGTAAATATTTATAATTTTATTTGGAGGGGACAGGTACCATTTGTGTGATGATGCAAATTTTGAATATGCTGATTTCGTTTATTTTTAAACTACTTAATTAGTGATTGAACTTTATTGACCAGTGATGGCACAATTAAGGGTGAGGAGCTAGTAAGGGCAATGACAACTATAAAGTGGTATGAAATAAGTGATGAACATTTTTATTTTTTGAGGAAGAGAAGCGAAACTTTTTTATTTTTTTTTAATGAACCGTGTAAATTAAAAACCATGAAAAACAAAAATGGCTGTATATTAAGTGTGGTATCCATACTTTCTACCAAGCGATTAATTCAAAATGCGAAAGGGAAGATAAGCAAAAAATTTGTGAACATTTTTAATTTTATAAATTGATTTTTAATGCAATTATCGAGTTTCTATTTGTCTAAAAATTAATAAATATCGCCTTAAACTCCCCCGTGTCATTTTTAATTCGAAATCTCAAGAATCCGACTGACGCATTCGTGACTTTTATCAGTGAAGGCCATCGAATTCATGGTCAGAATACGTGTTGTTTCCCCTAGAGCGTCATAAAAACACTAAAGTCAATTTAAATATTTGCTTGGAAAACAAAAATAACATTTTTCTATTAAATATACTTTTTATAGGAAGCTAAATAAAGAAGTCATGAATGGACAAAGTCGGAGAAGTTTGCACAATTTATAAAGAGTGGTTAGAAATTTCTTGCTGGTTAATTAATCCGGCAAACGGGCCACAAAAGTAACAAATACCTTTTTTTTTTCCTGTTCCTTTTTTCACGCCTACCCAAAACTAACAAATCTTTATTTCTAAGCTCTTTTTATTCAAGGGTTTGTTTTAATGGATACACTAATTGATTGAAATTGAAATACCTGTTTTTTTCCCTTCGTCTAAAAGACAAATATCCTAAGGAAAAAAAAAACATATATCTTCTTTGGTTTATTTTACCATTGCTTGACCCAGCTCCTAATACATAATGCTAGAATTTATGATCTTTTTTAGGAGTAATAATGATATTTTAAAGATAAGTTTCATCAAAATTTTACTAGAGGATTAATTGAAATTTGATATTAGACCATTAATGCAGTTTAAAAAAATTTTAGGCATAAAAATATACTACTTTACGTAAAATGATTGACATAATAAAAGGTTAACACAAGTCGTAGAAAAATAATAAAATTAATCTGTACTAATATTGCCTATAGTAAAAATAGGAATACAGTAAGAAATACAGTAAAAATTCTGTCGAACTATTAGAAAAAATGCGACTCATCTTATTTACAAAAGTTATGTGTAAAGTACTGAAAGTTGAAAGCTTTTATAAAATAGGAACTAGAACAACCCTCCAAAAAATGTTCTATGCAAAGTTTTGCAAAAAGTAGATTTAGCCGCCCAAGGTGCACTTTTTTAATAGCTATTATTAAGTTACTCAATTAAATATAAGTATTAAAGAAAACGACAAAATATCGAGAAATGGGCAATAGTAAGCTTTTTCGATATTAAAATTAAAGGAAACGATAATTTATTAGAAAGAATATATTTAAGCTAAATGTAATTAAAATTGAAGCAAACGATAAAAAATTGAAAAGTGATATGGTGCTCCAAAATTGATCCAACTAAAAGAATAGCCCTTGAGTGTCTAATAAACCTTTTTCGATTACTATTCGTGTGATATAATAAGTAATAATAATGCACAAGTTTCAGCCAGGAAATGTTTGAATAATCTGACATTCGAATGCTTACGAGCCTTTCTTTGCATAGCCTTTTGTACCTTTTTTTTTTTATCAATATTACAAAAAGTAGCAAAAATTTTTGTTTGCACGTTTGTCCAAAAAATGAAAGGAAATGAAATATAAAATGCAGCGCAAATACAGAAAAAAAACCCTTCAATTTTACTTTAATTCAACTCTAATGAAATAATAGTTAAGTCTTAAATATAGTTTAACAGGTACATAACTAAAGACCTTATAATTTTGAACCGCTTTCTAGGTGTCGAGGACACACTAGTGGTCTGTTACTTTACTACGCTTAGTTCTACGCTTAACTATGCCGTGACTTTGATGTTAAGTTACGAGACTTGATTGAAATTAAAGCCTCTATGATCATAATTTTTTTTTATTTTTGTAATGCACCATTCACTTATCGACATCCGTCTCCGCATTTACTCCAATGCGTGACTAATTTAACTAACCCTTCGGAAAATTCCTGTGGTGGTTGTTAACATTAGGCTTTAGTAGCAGCTTTCACCTTGTCATTAGAACAGAAATATCCCCGAAGGTGCTCTTTCCTCTCTGGGAAAGAAAAAATTGGAAAGTTGCAAGATCGTATGAAGTGACACCTCTCTGTTTTAGCCCGATTATCCTCTCACACCAACATGGCTGCGGTAACATAGAGGTCATAGTCGTGGACTAACGATCAACGTCGTTTTCGTCGAATCGTAGGTTCTACGCCTGATGCCACAAAAAAACCCATCATGTAGCAGTACTGATACACGTTAAATCTTGCCGAGGTCTCAACTCCTCCCTTAGGCATGGTGCAGAACTTCGGAGACGTAGTGGCCAGCTCAGGTATCGTCCTTATCACTCGATTAAAGTTCAAAATAACGAGGTCCTTTACCAGTAGCAATCGTGTTACTTCTCAGCGCAATGTTAATGAACAATTTTAATGCTATCTTCAGCATACCAATAGCATCTAGGAACAAAGAAAATACTTTACATAAAGGACACGTGTAATTTTCAATTGCTGTTAGAGTTTTGAAAGTAGGGCAACAAATATAAGAGTTATGGTCAGGAAGATATTAATTTTCAGTCAAGCTTCTTATACTGTGTTATAAATTTGTGGAAAAAAGTTTTGTTTTGCTTTGTTTGTAACTTTGTAGCATTTTTTTTTCTTTATTTCATTATTTTATGTGTTCTGAATTATTTTAAGTAATGAAACAAATAAAAAACAAAGTTGATGGAAATATCTATTACTTTTTCTTGCTTTCATTTTCTTCAATCTCAGAAAAGAAACCTGGAATGTCTATGTATGACTTATTTAGGGAAAAACCGCTTATGTTATATAAAAGTAGAAATAAAATGTAACTAAAATTTTCTTCAGTATACATAATCTTAAAAGTATAAGATTTGGAAAAGAATTCTAACATTCAAATCGTAATGTGTGCGGTTCTTAAAGTTGTAACAAATATCTTCAAAGAAGACGTAGCAATTGAAAGGTCGGTGTACTATATTTCCTTCAACTTTACTTTAAAACTATTTCCACTTCAACAAAAGTGTAAGATTTCTGCTTGAGGTGGGATTCCAACATATGAATATCCAGATTTAAGAGATCATATATCACACTAACCCAGAAAACTGTATTTCGAGAAAGCCTGGTTTTCCCACTAGAAATTCAAAAAGTTTTGAAACTGTGTGAGAGAAAAATGATGCTAGAGAAGGAAATATGAAAACTGAAACTAGAACTTACGAATGCTGATTTAAGTGTGTAATGATTTATATTTCAAAATAAATATTCATATTAAATTTATTGATACTTTAAAGCAAATAACATTTCAATACTCCTATATGGCTTTGCAACGAAAATATTCTTGCATTTATTCATAATCTATAACAAAAGATGAAGATTTAATTCTCATGGCCTAGTTAATCAGTTTTAAATTTTTTTAATTTTTAAAAGTCTACAAAACTTGCTGAAATAATTGATTTAACTATATTTTCTAAAATAATTGACTCGTTAATATATTGTAGACTGAACAAAGAGTTAATAATTTAGAGGTAATAATTTGAAGAGAATAATTAATGTAAAAATATTTCTTAAAAAATTGCTCGTTTTAATATATTATAAACTAAACAGAGAATTATTTATATTATTTATTTATTATTAACATCTCATTAACTCGCACCATTAGCAATTTGAACCACGAGGATGACACCTGAGCTGACACGCCATTTTTAAAATTTCCATACCACTCCAACGAGAGAGCTTGGAGCTTCAACATATTTATTGTCCCTTTAAACGGAGAGTCTTTAGAGGAATCAGGACTCGAGCTACTTTTATTAATAAATGTTTAATACACCCATATTTCCTTGAATGTCATCCTCACCTCCGCACCTGCTTTTTCAGTAAAATTCAGCTAAAAGCAATAAAGATAACTTTTAAACTCGTGTTTCTTTTAATTTCAAGTTACTATAGTAACATTTTTTTAAATTTTCTCATTTTCATTACAAATAAAAAAAATCATCTCAGTAAAATAAATGCAATTCTGGGCTGGAAAAAGCCAAAATCAAGCACCAAATATCTGCACTGATATGGAAATTAAGAGCTTTTGGCTCAGGCGCTCCAGCAAAAACTTGTCAATCATATTTCTTTAACCTGTTATAAACCTGTTAAAATTCAAAATAAGCGGAAAAAATTAATCAATATTATTTTCATGAAAACTTTTCGTGTTTATGTGTTATAGAATTCCAAAATCTATTTAACTGACGTAAATCAGGCATATTTTTATTCACAAAAGTTGTATAAATATATCAAAATAAATTTTTTACATCTTAAATGAAAAGTAATTGTTTCTTAGTAGATATACTGTGACATCGTTATTAGATTTTATCACATCGTGAAGAATGAAATAATGTTATGAGTAACGTTTCCGGTTACTTAGAATTAATTGTTCCATCCCCAATAAATGTCACTAATAAAGTTCAGTAAGATATCAAATAAATAGAGGATGGAAACTTTAATAGAAGAAGAAAATATACATTGTTATACCTGTTACAGCAACCATCACGCGTCGTCAACTAAATAATATCAAGTGTTCCTTTAACTGTTGTCCATTACCTCCTCTAGCAACCCATTAACACTCGAACCGCCTATCTATTGTTATGCTATCCTCCTTTCTATTATTGGTACCGCAGATTCTTTCTCGTTTTATTATCTAGTACCGGTTCTCCTTCTCTTTTGTGCTATTGTGTCTCTGTTACTTCTATTTCCTCTTTTTTACCGTTTCACTACACCTCAATTTATATAGTAACTGAGCTTTGCATAATTTATAAGTTGAGTCGCTAGAATCAACCAGGAAATATCTATAAGGACTATTGAAGGGAAGATGGCTTCCCAAAATCGTTATAACAGTATTTAATTTCAACGAAGATTATAGTAAATATACTAGGGCATTTTATAAAACCTTCTCAAGTTGATCACTTATAAGTTATTTCTCTGTTTGGAGAATGAATGTTTTAATTTATTATACTATTGATGCTTTAGAGTGAATCTCTTTGGCACATGAGAAAGCAACTCTATTACTGATCAATGCGCAGACATTCAATTAAAAAAAAAAAAAGACCACTCCTCTTTCTCCTTACTTTTTTGTTGTTGCAAAAGAATGAGGCACAGTTCTTATCCAAAGATGGCAGGTTTAAAAATGCATTCAAACAGGTTCACTAAGCTCCCAATCAGCAAAGTATTATTCGTGCTGAGTGCTCTTATATAGAAAGTATTTCATATGAAGCACATACGACGAGGTATCGTAATGTTTTAATTATGTATACAATGTTGAAAATTACTGATATTAATGTTAATTTGTTTGGTTTAAGTAACACAAAATCTCGTAATTCATATTACTAAAAATAATCAAGATAGAAATTTGATTTTCATTTATTATTCTTAAGACTTCCCTACATAAAGACATTATCCAAAGTTATACATTTCTCCCAGCATTTTTAACCTTTCGAAGGCCGTCATTGTAGATCTCAGCAGAATGAACACTTTATCTTCGCCATATACCGAGGGTCACTTCTATCTCTTGAAACCAAATAAATAAACATTAATAGCTGTAATTTACAGCTTTTTGAACATAAGGTTTAATTGATATGCAGAATAAATTATATTCCTAAATCTCTGTTATTTCTTAGCAATAATTAAGACTTGAAGATACGGCCTCGTATACTGTTCCATACGTAATTTCTAATTTGTATTACAATAATTCTGTCACTAATAATTGCGTCATATTAACAGGCAGGAGCAGATTTAGAAAGGATCTTCCTTTCTATATATATTTTATAGTAGATATAATATATATATTTTAGTAGATATGAATTCTCATAGATTTCTTAACAGTGCGCCTTTATCCAAGCATAGTTTCAGAAAATATTAAACTTAATTTAGTATTCATTTGAAAACATATTTATTTCTCCCTCGCATTTAAGGTAGGAAAATCTCTCAAACAAATGTTACAGGAAACAAATATTGAATTATTTATATGTATAATGTTATACGTTTTGTAAGAAAAAAAGGAATGTAAAAGAAGTTGTATAAACTTCTCTCGACTAATGCGCTTATTAACTGATTTATGTCTTCTGCATTTTTAATAGGATGTGAAATAATATTTCTTAAGTTCTGATTGAAGTTTCACGTTATGGTTAGCATAACACAAAAAATAATGAGCGTATTATAGAGATATAAATTAGTTTGGTTGTTTCACAATTCTGTGAGAGATTCTTTTCCACTTCCATTGTGCAGGTTTCAATTTTTTCCCTTCTGAAGATACTAGAGAATGATTGCATTTGTAATTCTGAACTAAAATAGTGATTTTCACCTGCTTTTCTTAATTTTATAAATTGTATTCGAATTAACGTTACCCGATTCGATAAAAAAAATTCACGGAAATGCAAATTTTTAAAAAAAAAATACTTTTTCTCGGTAAAAAATTTTAAAAAAAAAAACTTTTATTTACAAAAAAGTTAATAACAATACGTTTTGCTTTGTTCTCTTTCTCACAATTCTATGATGAGGTTTTCATCCTTTTTTTCCAATTCGTCTAGCCTTTGTTTGGTTTATTTAAATTGTCTGACAAGGAAAAAAGAACATTTTTTTTCTCTTTCTCACAACATCAAAAGTGCGTTGAATGACTTAACTTTAAATAAAACAAAACGAACCAAAAAATCGAGCCTATATTACTTCCTAATGTAATTATTGGACTGTGGTCCTGAATATGTAAGTTTGAAACAAAAAACCCAGGGGTAATTAATGCAAATCAGCCATTAGCAATCGGCTCTTGCTCAGGATTCCGTTCGACACATCCCCTGCTCTCTGCCTTTTGTGCTTCTTCCATCCCTTTAAAAAAAAAACACTCTTTGCTGAAAGTAATTTGCTAAAAAAGATGTATATTATCTTCTTATTTTAAGTGAAAGTGGCAACTTTAATTGTTAAATTTGAGCTTCATAGTTATTACAAGAAAACAATGACTTATTTTTCATATATTTGCACATAAGCACACTTCATCAGATTTTTTTTTATTCCTTTCGAAAGGAAATTCGGCTCTCTGTTCATTTATTTTGATAAATGAGCTTATTTGTTTCAAAAATTAAAATAAACTGTAAAAACTGAAAGTAAAACAAACCTATTAAAACGGACATATCGTTGCACCAGACATTTTATTGAAAGCTCTTAGATTATGTTTTCAAAAATTTGTTACATGTACCCCTTGGATATTTTTGATCATGAAATTCACAAATATTGATGAAGAGGCGAAAAAGCAATTTGCCTTTTTGTTGTTAAATAAATGGAAATTCGCTTTTTTTATGTTTTTGTTTTTATTTTTGTTTTTGAAAAATTGTGCATCAGTACAGATTTTAATCACGGCAAAAACACTTTTAAACGCGATGAAAATATTAATTTTTAATTATAATTTGCCTTTAATTATCGTAAACTCTCTTTACATTACCTACGAATTATGTTTACAGAAATAATGATCCTTTTAGTTTATTTATGCCATCAAAGCTGCATTAGATATCAATGAATATATTCAAAACATGGTACTTTAAGAATATTACAAAAGGACTGCTCTTTGATGTATATTTTCTTATCAGAGTTAATAATGAATGAGAGTATCTGCCTAATCTTTTATATTATAAGTACTAAGAGGATATTAATTCATGAACTATTTACCGTAGTTTACGATTAAAGTACATCAGAAATGAATACCAATCGGTAAATATGAAATAAAACATTCGGTATCTGATAATGGTTAATGCTGAAAATACCATTATTACCATTTGCTTTGCTTTTACGTTCGAAAATTCTAATAGAAACGAATTTTCGCACTAATTCGGCTCTATAAAGCTGTATCAAAGATTTGAAAAAGAGAAAATTTGTTTGGCTGCAAAGTCTGTTTTACTTATTGCAATACTGTTACGGAAGTCTTTTGATGTATTGAGATGAAGGAGGAAACCTAAGCTTACGTATTTGCTTTCCTTTACGGCATTGTTTACAAAGTCAGTTGTCGAAGAACATTTTTAGCAAACGACGGATAAGTGATGTTTCAGATCTTATCTTAGATGATTAAAATGATGGAGAATTAAAAGGATTGAATCCAGCAGCTGCATTCGAAAAAGAATACAATAACTCATTCAGCAAGCCAAGCAAGCCCATTGTTTCATTTTACTGGAAGCAATTTGATTCGGATAATTAATTATCTCAAAAACTAAAATCAAATGACAGTTTTTGAAGCAACAAATAGACGCATCAAAAATAATTGTTAAATCTAATCGCAATGATTCTTATTTAATTAAAAATACTGTTCAAAAGCTTTTATTTAATCTTACTGCGTTTTAATTTAGTTGAACTTCGAATTAGATCTACTCAATGAGGTGTATTCTTGTGAGATACAATTATAGAATAAGTAAGAACACTCGAGATGAAGTATCTTATTGAGCACCCTCAGCTCTCAATTTACTGCCAGAGAGGACCAACTAATTTTAACTGGAAGCAATCCAATTATTTCTGGAGACAATATTTACTTAATTTTAAAGAATGTAAAGATAATTCACGAGACTTTCCTTGTTACATCATTTTGTTAGTATCAGCGAGTAAATATCATTTAGTTAGTACCTTTTCCAGCTAACCATTCGTCAATCTAAATTAAATTTAAATTAAATCTAAATTAATTTCAAATATGTACCATTCTTTCAAGTTGCTTATGCGAACATTTAAGAAACTGAAGTGAATTGTATTTAATATCATTGTACTTAGAGATGTTATTAGAAGCTATAAAAAGGGAGATAGGTGTTTTAAATTATAGTACGGTAATCTCTCTATAATACGGTAATTCACCTTTCCGGCCTTATTAGTAATTCGACTTTTTTACACAAAAAGAAAAATCACAGAAAACTATTTTATGCCTTCTACTTAAGCGGAATAACTTACGTTATCTATACAAAATAGTAATTTTTTGTAATCTTAGCTATTTCGTGTGTATGGAGCTTTATTTACGTGTGCGTATTAAATTTCATACAAAAATACATAGCTTTTGCTTTTTAAATACATTATTTTCAGTGAGTTTCCAGTAATCTGACGGTACTATGGCCCGATATCATCCAGTTTACCGAGAGAGTTGTGGTGACTTTCTTTAAAATACTTGCCACCTTGTCACTATGCCATTAGGCCGCAAGATTCACTTACACCTCCTTACCTTGCCATGAGGTGGCACGTTGGAGCAGCGTAATTTCTCCAAGCAAATAGAAATATTCTGCACACACACCTGTGTTATAAATATTTATTCCCGTGTGGCATTTAGAATAACACAGCAGAAGAAGAAAAGGAGTTCTTGCCTTGCCTTGCCAATTCGAAAGCTGTCATGGTGATATGCCTACTGTCCTCCACCTTTCCCGGATCTGTTTGGATTTCCTTCTCTCTACCGACGGCTCAGACAGCTTAATTCATATTTAATTAGTAAAGGACATCATTATAGATAAATAATTAACCAGAGTTTCCTGAAGTCCTGTTTCTACACCTTCAATCTTGCTTGTCTTAATGTCTACAAGATTATTCACCACTTGTCCTTCATCACTGTGCTACATGATAACTTATGATGCAAGCTGTACCCCTTTCAGTTATCATTAGCTATTAATTTTGTAAATATTTTATCCAATTTCATTATGTTCTATTTGAACGAATGATATTCTCATACACAGCATTAATTTAAAGGGCAAATAAATATTAATATTTTAAATGTTAAATTGTCCTAGATCATATGCAAACTTCTGATCTGAGGCAAATGAAGTGTGCTATATGTTTATTCATATAGATATCTCTTCATGATACTGTTTTTCCTATAGAGAATTCCCAGCACTATAACTGTTACGCGGAGATTATATAACACATTAGACTTTAGATAATTTTTAACTTCTCGAATTATTTCATTGCAACTAGCATAACTTTATCATTTTCTGTGTTAGAGTTGCTTAATTATTCTAATTATTTCAGGCTAAGGTTGCTATAGTTTTAAGCACGATATAGAATAGAACAAAAAATGAGTTAATAGGGGGTATGGTCCACTCTTACAGATATATTGGCCTCACGACGTGATTTTATGTTTGAAATAAGGGAGTTTACGAGTTCCTATGACAATTAGTCTCACAAGTTCAGAAACGCTGTTTTCAGTCCTTGGATGGTTCTTGAAAGGGCTTGATATTACAGTTTCCCTCACCAGTGCGTTCCAGACATGCTCTGTAGGAGAATGGTCTGGAGATCTGGCTGGCCAATACATTTGGCGAATATCCTCATTTTCCAGAAATTCGTTGACCAGATTAGTTCCATGAGGCCGCGTGTTGTCATCCATTAAAAAGAAATAAGGACCAACTTCACCCCTGAAAAGGCGAATTTAGGGCACCAAGACTTCATCCTTATACATCTCAACAGTCTCAGTGCCTCTTTCAAAGACATGGAAGTGTGTGCGACCATCCATCGTGATGTCTGCCCAAACCATCAAGCCCCCACTGCCATAATAGTTGATATCTCGGACATTGGAGGGCAGGTAGCGAGTCCCCGGTTCTCTCCATATAAAAGTACGGCGAAAATCTCTGGCTAGGCTGAACCAGGACTCTTAGGTGAAGAGAACGGCCGCCCATTGATCAATGCTCCAATCTGTATGATCGCTGTACCATTTTAAGTGGACTCTCCCGTTCGCGGAACTGAGTGGGACTCAAACAACAGGTCTACTTCTAAACATCCCTCTCTCATGAAGTCTTCTGGAAACAGTCACCCTTGAAACTCGGGTTATTGTGGCTGCAAACAACTCATGAAAGACCTGAGAAGCTGTAGCTTCCCTGTTACGCCTCGCTGTAATAGACAAATGGTGATCTCCTCTGGCTATCAAAGCTCTTGGATGACCTTGTCCAGACTTTCTCTCGACGGATCCGGAATCCTTAAACTGTTTCCGTAAGTTAGACACGACGCTGGGCTTTAAATCAAATTCTCTGCAAGTCTGGATTTGAGACTGGTCTGCTTCTAACCTAAGCACAATTCACCACCTCATACCGTCATCTAAACGTTGATCATTACTCAGTTTTACTGTTTGAATTTTAATTCAAGCGATTGCTGCAAAAAAACGCTAGAAAGAAAATTCGGCGAAATGCGCAAGCGAACGAAATGTGGATTTTGGCACGCGCACAAATCCTCTTTTTGTTTTTGACTGGTTCCGCCCCTATACACGTTATAATACTATAGTACACACTTCGGCAGTAACGTATTTAAGGAGGTGCCTGGGGACCGGACCTTACAATTAACGTTAAATTGAGTTGAAATTTTGCACACACGTATGGCTCACATATTTGGTTTTTATTGTCTTAAATTCCCAGACTAAAAAGAATTAAATAAATATAAATATTTTAATTTTTTAATAAAGCTTTTATTTAAAGATAAATTTAAAGAATAAAATCAATTTTTAAATATAAAATAATATAATTCATAAAAGCTTGAGTTGTTAATGCTTCTTGTTATCTCATATATAAGGAAGTAACTATGATAATTTATTGGTAATTACCTAAGTATTTTAGTTAAACGCCGCAAGCTTTATAAATTATGTAATATTTCACATATAAAATTATTTTATACCCATCTTTAAATAAAAGTTTGATATAAAAACGTCTTTTAACTTATTTCATTTAACTTTCAAAAATTGTGTGTGTGGCGCTGTTAATATATTCAGAATTTCTTCAAGCTCTAAGCATTTTCAAAATTGCATAATTGCTAAAATCTAAGTTCTAAATATAATCAGGAAGACTTAAGACTTTCCTGAGCCAATTGTCAGGAATAATATGGAATTTGGTCCATTGTATGAGAGAGATGTTATTGCCTTCTTTTAACGTCTATTAAGCAGATTTTGATAAATTGCTTTTTTAATTTACGAATCTGATTTTCTTACTAATTGTTTTCTCTAAGATCACGTATTAAATCATATATAATTATATCATCAACAGGTCATTCAATTATGTAAAAAATATAAGACATTATTTTAATCTAATACTTTTTTAGAATTAAGTTATAATAATATTGAGGCTAATAAGATATAATCTCTATGTAATTTTTTACTTTAAATTTAAAATAATACCTCGAAGTTATGACCATTTATTTTCTAATTTTTCTTTATTCATGAAATAAAAAAAAACTTTGCTTATGTTTAACACAAACATTAAAAAAAAAAAAAAAAAAAAAAAAAAAAAAAAAAAAAAAAAAACATCAAAGCGGATTTTCGTAAAAGAGTTCCACAACATTCATGCCATGTTTTTCATTCTACTTATCGAAAAGAAGCTCGTCTCTGCGAAACCCGAACTACGAAATGAGAGGAATTTTATTAAAAAGTTAGATCTCTGATATGTGGTTTACTATCAACCCTATTGGTGTAAAAAGGGTAAATATGTATGGATATTTCCTTTGAAAGATGGATCTTTTGAGGGTGGGCAACAAAGTAGTTTGATAGAGGGAGGTTTCATTTGGCTGTTTCAAACAGGGAATGCTGTTTGGGATGTTGACATGGAAGAGGATGTTTTTCAGCGTTTAAAAAAGCTTCTCAACTTGCCACTGACTCATATGAATGTTTATCTTGATGCTTTTAAATTGTAAAAATATCATTTCATGTTTCTTAGATGACGCAATAAGATCTAAACAAAATAAAACTTTTACTAAAACTTAAGTCACTTGTATAATTCCGAATAAATTCTTAGATAAAATACTTGACATTAGATTATAACATTTAATTAGAAAGCTAAGTTTCAATTAACTCTCTGAAAACTGGAGATTGAATAAAACGCAACGAGAAAAAAAATGTGGAAGCATAGTTGGTTAATATTATAGGCATCGTATTATTGAGTTGATATAAATCTAAATCTCAATAACTTTAACAGATATTTTGAGAAGATAAATTTTAAAATTTTTGAAATACTTTTGTGACGTTAGGCTATTCACAATTTTCTGTTCAATAATCTCGGGGACTTTTTGACCATTTGAATTGCATAAAAAAATAGTTTCTTCCCAACCAAATGAAACCTGGTTAGGTAAATTTGATGTAGATAGAAGAGAAGTTATATGAATTAGAGATAATGATATATAAATTAAATAGACTAAAAAGAGAAGAAAAAAAAGGAGATAGAGGATAACGACTTGCTGACAGAGATTTATCATTGGATTGAAACACTTTAATTAGTTTTGTGGATTGAAACGAATTATTTTGGATGTTTTAAGATAAAAATTTATTAGTTGATCCTAATTTAGAATTGATAAGTTATTTCAGGAATTCGAGAGAGTGGGAAAAAGACTTTAACTATCTATCAGTGAAATTATTAATAAAGTATTTTGTTTTGCTCTTGCATGTCTTCAATTGCATTTCAGTATTTAATGTTTGATATATTTCTAAGATATGACACAAGAGTAGAGTAATGAGTGAAATTGTTTATTAAAGTCGCAATGAGAAGGAACACTAGGGCAAATGGCGACCGACCCTGTAACTCTGAGCATCGGTCAAGTGACGAGGACGATGCCTGAGTTGGCACACATTCCCTATCCAAACTTCCCCACCCCGCCAATGGGAGAGCTTTGAGATTTAACGTGCTTCAACCTCGGCTACATGGTGGCTCTAGGCTCGAACCCATGACTCGACGAAAACTGCTGGCCGCGAGTCCGCATCCATGACCACTAGGCTACCGTGGTGCAGAGTAATGAAGGTCAGTTGCTGCGTTTCTTAAAAATTTTGATAATTTATTTTAACAATGATACATAATATCAGTTATATGATATTTATAAATAAAGATTCAATAATATTATTTAATTAATAAATGTATACTTATTCTTTATGTTTTGAAATAAATAATTCAGGAATTAACCGTATGATTATGAGAAGTAATGAGTAAGATCTTACGAAAAAAAATAACGACGATAGCTATCTCAGTAAAAAAATTTATATACTTTCGAAATTTTTTAACTTTTAAAAATATTTAACCAAAAAATTAAATAGTGAAACGTTTTTTAATGTAATGTTACTAAATATCTTTGGACTTATTGTTTAAATGATACGCCCTCTTCAGAGAGTTTTAATGTTACTAAGTGTACTTTTTCTACTTTTTAACCTTTCAAACGATACAATTGCTTGTATTTGCTAATAATGTATTCTACTCTACGTTGTGAACAGTATTTTTTAAGGAAATCATTATGGGTATTCATATACTTCCATATTCGTCACAATTAGAAACATTTATCTAAATTAAAGAAATTTTAAGAAGTACTTATTAGTGCGTGATTCCTAATTATTATTATTACTAATTAGTATGATTTGAAGATTACAATCAAAAAGTAGTTAAAAATGCTTATTTTCCTGGAATTATGTATTCACTATAATTAGGATTCTTCTATTGAAATTTGTTGGAAGATCTTAAACAAGTCTCATCCTCACGGTATGACAGAGATTTGATAATATTTTCGTTGTACATTTCCCCACAGAAATATTTTGGTTATTCTAATACTTCTTAATTAGCCACCCAAGGGGCTATTGTTTTAGTTGATTCCCTTTTGGCGTACAGATCACTTTTCAATTTTTTTATCGTTTGCTTCAATTTTAATTATATTTAGCTTAAATATATTCAATTTGATAATATTTGTCGTTTGCTTTAATTTTAATTACATGTAGCTGATATAATATTCAATATAATAATTAATCGTTTGCTTTCATTTTAATATCAGAAAAGTTGACTATTGTCCATTTCTCGATATTTCATCGTTTACTTTAATTCTTATATTTAAATGAGTAGTTTAATAATAATTATAAGAAAAGTGCACCTTGGGTGGCTAAATTTGTTTTTTGCAAAACTTTGCATGGAACTTTTGATAATTTTATATACTTTAATTTCATTCTTTTTTTTATAGTTTAAAAAAAATTACTTCTTTAACATTTAAATGTATCGTGTATTAAATGTATATAAGGGTTTACTTTGTATAGTTGATGGGGAACTAAGTATTAGTGAATGATTTTTTTGTAGAATTATTTATTTTTATTACGATCCCTGCATTACTGAAGGGTTTCAAGACTCAGATATTTTTTTCATAAAAGGATTCAAAATTCCTTTTTATACGTTTGCATTTCATTTATCTGCATAGAATTCTATTACAACAAGAACAATTATTTAAAAAATTTGATGCAATTTTAAAATTTCATAATCATACATATAAGAATTTATAATAAATCCTGTGATGTTCATGTACCATGAAAACTCAAAAATTACCAGCTTTTGAAATCAGATGGCGTTGCTGAAGCGAACGAGCGTTACCATTGTAAGCTAACATCTATTAATAGCTAAAACAATTTTTGACAAATGGCTTCCAAATCAAAATTTGCATTCTGCCACGTCGAGTAATCGTTCAGATTTTGAATCGAGTTGTTACGTCGATGAAACTCGGATTCCTCATTATACACCGGAAATCAAGAAACAATCAAAACAATGAGTAGCTTCCTGTTAATCTGCTCCAAAGAAAGCGAAGTCGGTCTAATTGACCAAAAAAGTTATGGCAATGATTTTTTTTTGGGGGGGAGTAGTAGGTGAAGGGCATCATACTCATAGACTTAGAAAAAAGTTGATTGATCGGTTTTATTAAAACGTAGCACTAGAAGCAACACGAGGGCTATTGGTGACAGACCTCGCAATTTTGAACTTCCTTTAAGTGACGAGGACAACACTTGAGCTGGCACCTCTCTCTTCTAACTTCCACACCACTCCAATGGGAGAACATTATGAGCCTCAACAGATTTAACGTGCATCTGTCCCGGCTACTCGGCGAGTCCTTTGTGGCATCAAGGCTGGAACCTACGACTGGACGAAAACCGCCGGCCACGGGTCCGTGACCATGATCTCTATGATATCTAAGGCTCTTAAAAAAGAAAAATGATAATTGGACAATATTACATGAGTTACCCCATTCCTATTTACCATTTCTAATATGGGTACTCTTTAATTAATTTCTTTTCGTATAACTGAATAGAATATACATCTAAGTCAAGTGCTTTTATAAACCAATTTTAATATATGCAATTCGTTTGCTTAACATCAAAATCGTTTTATAAATTGTAATTCGCAAATAAGATTGGTTTTACCATTTCTTTATTTATTTGTTGATACATTTCTACTATATTCTTCGGCTCATGTGTCGCCTGTAACTTCACATTCTTAAGGTTGACATTGATGAAGAATACCAGATTTATATAGATAAATGCTCCACCTTCTAGAATTTTAACTTTTACAAACAAGTGTTTTGAGTTCAAGTAACATTGGAGATTGAGTTTTCAACTCGACTGAAAGTTTTCACGCATTAAGTACTTCATGAAAGACTTCTTGGTAAGATTTAAGCTTTTAACTTAGCGAAAATTAAAACTTTAAATGTGTGTCGATCCAAGCTGAATCGGAGTATAGAAGAGAAAATGCTGCTCTTTTGTTAACCAAACTACTTGGAAAATTAAATCAGTAAACAAGCTGACAAAAATTTCGATACTTGTTAGTTCTCCGCTTAAATCCGCTGTTGTTTGTTTTCGTCTTAATTTAATCACACACTCCATCTCGACACTCCTTCGAATAAATTCGAGAGTTTAAAATCGAAGCGATTTTCTCTAGATCAAGAATCTCAACTAGATATCCTTAGAACGATTTCAAAGAATCTGTAGGATTTTATGACAAAAAATTCAAATTATCTGTAGTTTCAGTGTGGCAACTAATTACACCTTACATTTCCTTTTATTATATACGAATGAAATAAATCAGCTCTATATAATATGTGTGTGAGGGGGGCGTGCGTGCGTGTGCATGCATGCGTATGTTGTGTAAGATCAAAACGCATCAAAATTATAATTTACAAAATATCATTTATAAACAAATACAACATATCCATTTTAAGTTCATACACATGTGTCTAAACACTACACATTTAAAGAAATCAATAAAAAACTAAGTAAGATCAATATAACTCATATAAAAATTATTATAATTAATTAAACATACTAAATTAAAATTAAATTTAAAACAAAAATCTATTAAGAAACTGAAAAATTAAAATAGAAAACCAAGAGAAAGAAAAGTAAAATATAGAATAATGAAAATGTAGTTAATACTGTTCCATATTTTGGAATTAAATAATGTGTTTTTTATAACGTTATTACTAATCAACAAACCAATATATATATATATATATATATATATATATATATATATATATATATAGTAATATTATACACTTACATACGAGGATGACTCTAAGAGTACCTATGTTTGATGATGGATGACATTGCTAATGCAAGTTGACGTTACCACTATGTGTAATGACATCTGTTTAATGGGTTCAAAGCAATTTTTGTCACTGATTCATAGAATAGTTTTTATTTGACAACTATCAGCGACCAAATCAAAATTTTATTGATGCCGGGCCGAGTTGTCAATGTCATTTTGTGTTTGGGTTTCATCATCGATGGAGCATAAATTTATCATTATACACCGGAAACCAAACAGCAGTCAGAACAATGGGTATCTTTCAGTAAATTTGATCCAAAATATACGGTCTCATCGATCGAAAAAGTTAGGGCAACGATTATTTTGGGATACGAAGGGCATCATACTCATGGACTTCCTAGAAAAAGAAGAGATGATCGAGTGAGTTACCGCATTCTAATTTCCGATTCCTAAAACTATATTTGCCATCCAAATTTCATTCGAATCCAATTAGTAATTTCAGAGACATTTGGGAAAAACTGCTAGGGGAATCATATTCTAAAATATTTTGGGGGAAACGATCCATATCATTTTCCCCATTACTTAACACCGAGTGATGATCGGACCTATAACTAAAAGGTTTATACATTTGCATATGACCCTTTACAAAATCCATAAGGACCACTCGTAATTTCAAAACTGAATATTTTCTGAACTAATGAAAAAAATTGTAAGACATTTTCGATCTTTGGATTTTAAGACACGAGAAAAACAAATATGTAAAAATGATGACATATTACATTCCGCTTTTCGCTTCTAACCATATTTCATTATTAATTTTTTTTTTCCATAATTTCATTTTTTCAATTTTTTATATATTTTTATATTTCTAGTACTGGAAAAAAATTACCTATCGTTTGATGTAAACACCTTTAAAAATGTCGAGTAAAAATTTTTTTACCTCCAAATGTTCGAGACCCGAATTTAACATTATTTGAACTATTCTTTAAGGCCTTATAACTCAGAAACTTGCAAACAGTTTCACAAACTTTAAAATTTAGTATTGTTTTATGATGAGAAATCAGATACACACACAAAAAACTGGATTCCATAATGGGAAAAATAGTTTTTAGAAGTCAGTTAAATATGTTAATGAAGTCAATTAATGAATACGTTAACGCAATAATTTAGATCCACTTAAGCCATTACCATTGATATTAATTTTTCCAGATGCGATAAGAATACGAAAACTATTAAGAAACTCATTTTTTACTGCACAATTATTGTTTGGTGATTTCTCATTAGCGGAGCCCAGATTGTCCTGTCATTACCTCTTTTACTCGATGCACCCTAGACATTATTAAAATGTGCATAAATTAGATCATGGTCCCCAAATTAAGGCAACAAAGTGTGAGGTAATTTTTTCTTCGAGATATTTTTATTTTTATATAATTTTTTTTTTCATTTTGAGAGCGAAATTTAATAATTTAAAAATTTTCCTTTTTTTTTTTTTTAAAAAAAAAAAAAAAAAAAAAAAAAAGAAATGTGTATTAAATTATGACGCATCTGAAATTTAATGTACTTTTTGGCCCATAGCTCTCATTTGAAGGTTATTTGTGAGAAAGAGTATACTGTTCATTTGTTACTGATCATTTATAAACTTATCGACATATTAAGTTATTCTTAGGTTATATTAAGACTTATAAAAAAAGCTTTCTTGGACTCTACGACATTTTATAATTTTTTTCTTCAATTTTAGTTCATTACAAAAGTTAAACAATCTCCCTTCATTATTTAACTCTGTAAACATCATAAAGTAGTCTATAAGGTCACATATACGATTGAAAAAACTTCAGAAAAAAGACAACATAGTTTATGAACTATCTTCAACAAAGGTCATAAGGTCGTTCTCTCTCGAATGTCTTCACTTGCTTAAATTCCATTTTAGCTTACAAACCCTTAGATTAGAAGTCTTAGCTTATAAACTCACTCGACCCGAGTGAGCCACTCCTTGAATACAGCAGATTCTACTCCTATTACTCTAACCAGGAATCGCTTCAAACCAATTTTACTGCAAACGATTAATTAAAATAACTCACTCCAATTTATAAACATCTGACAGCTTGTCTCCCTTCTTTCTTATTCCTTTCAGCTCTTTTTCGCTTACATATCACTATCCCTAATTCAATTCATTACACTTCTTCTCCTCATTTAATTTACCTAATCACGTTTCATTTGTTTGGCTAGGATTTGGAATTTTATCCAATTCAAACTCAAAGAGTCTCCCTAAGGTTAGTGAAGAGAATAGCCGAACGTCACAAAAGTAGTAATTTTCAAACTTTAGTACGTACAAAAATCTAATTAATCCCATAGATTTAATGTGCATTTTTAAAAAATACAGCTAATATTACTCATGAAATATTATTGGGAGTAAAAACAGAATTTATGTTTCAAAAATGGAACTTCAGTTGTGCTAAATTCAAAAAAACTGATTATCTAACTTGTAGTATCTATATCAACGAGTACATTTCCTTGTTGATACATCTGGGTCTATTCATATGCTAACCCTGTTTTCTTTCTCAAAAAGAAATCTAAAAAATAACATACATTATCATTTTTTACTGAAGAGTTGTATTTCGAAAATTGAATTATTTGATGCAAATTTTTGGAAGTTTCTATAAGAACCGGAAATGGAAGAAATTTATTCTTTAAAAAATGTTCGCAGAGTTATTTTTGTGCAGAAAAACCTATAATGCTATGTCTGAAAAGGTAAGATTCATTCATATATATGTAGTTAAAAGGAAAGTAAAAATAACATGTGAAAAAATTCGAATTAAAATATTTTCAACTTAACGTCCTTTATTGTAATTCATTATTTAATATGTAAAAATTATCGGAAATGTAAGATTAGAAAGTGCATTTTGAAATATAAATTTCTAAAATTGTATATATGTAAATTATCGGAAATGTAAGATTAGAAAGTGCATTTTGAAATATAAATTTCTAAAATTGTCTTTTTTTTTCCCTAATCTCTTTTTTTATAACTTATACATCCTCTTATTAACTGAAAGTAACATTCTGATTCAAAAACACTTGCTAACCTAAGCTTTCTTTTCAACATATTTGTTTTTTAACCTTGAATCTTGTAATAAAATATTCGAAAAGGTGTAAGCACATTCAATTTGATCAAACATCGAACAATAATGAAATGGAACCTGTGTTCTACTTCTTCTTTCCCACCACTGTGCGTGCTGAGCAAAATGTCTGAAAAATCAACCACACTGAAGGCTATGCAAATGTATATTAAAGCTCATTTCTGCGTGTGTAAATTTCAGTAACGACTTCCAACCACCAAGAACCGGAAACTTCTGCAATCGTCAGTGCTCTCCACACGCAATACGTCCTCAAAGTATGTCGACAACTTTCCGGATGATTCAGTCAGAGAACAGAGCTGTTCGGACACGCATAGTTTTCTGTGATTTAAACATAGGCTGTCTGGAGTCCGGATATATGTACTTAACATCGACTCCTTTTTTCTTCATAACCATTAATGTGGAATGTTGTGAACAATTTTTCTGGAATCTAAATCTACATCTGGATATGAAATATAAAAATGGTGAATATTGTTCTTTAAAATCATCAATCGCTCTAGCTTAACAGAAAGTATTTCCAAGTTATCAATATATCTTCATTTTGTTTTAAAAGAGCATCAATTATTAGAAAAAATGTAAAGTCATTTGAAAATTTTAATCACGTTTCTTGGAATTTGCCGTTATTTTAAACTTTTTGTAATGCACGAAATAGTTACTACATTTTGTGTACTTGGCGCAATATAAGAAAAAAAAATATTTACCCTTCAACCTTCTATTAACCATCTCGTTCTTTGAGCCATAATGAGTCACGGTGAGTATTTAAAATTGTCATTCGCTACATATTTTTTACAACACGCATTTACATTCTAAAATATGTATTTACATTTTTTTACTATCCTATCCTATTGAAAAAAATAACGCTTTACCTATATGAGTCTATTAGTTACAAACTGGCTTAGATTTATTATATAGGTCATAACAAATATTTTTTATAGTTTTATTTCTTTTGTCTTTATGATTATTAAAATTGATTTTGCACTTTTTATACCTTTTATAATTCTCCTCTTTCATACTTCTTTTCTTACATCCTACTCCTATAACCATCCAATAATTTACCTTCATAAGCGGTTTTAAGTATTTAAAATCTCGAGAAGTAATAGAATTTTTAATTACATATTAATTATGTTTTGCATTTATTATTCTGAATACATTTTTGTAATACAAGAAATTACAAAAACTAGACAAACAGTACAAAAATTACATGTTCTTAGCAAAGTAAATCTAATCATGAAGCGCACTTCGTTTGCATTTTTTTTTCACCCTCTTTGGACCGCATTCTTTGCATCTTCCTGTTTTAGGTGCTCTATTATTTTCTGTTTTTTCACCTGCTTCAATTAACTTTTTTTTTAATTACTGGGATTTTTTTCCTTTCTAGTACTTTTGTGAAGACTTAATCAGCTGTTTTCCAAGTTCTTTTCTATGGTTTTGATTTTATTAACGTCGCACTAGAAGCAACACGAGGGCTATTGGCAGAATACCCAAAGGGCATTGGACCTCGTGATTTTGAGCTAAGTTCAAGTGACGAAGACGACACCTGAGCTAGCATCCCCTTTCCTAACTTCCACGCTATGCCAATGGAAGGACTTTGAGCCTCTATAGATTTAACGTGCATCGGACCCGAGTACACGGCGGGAGTTTAGTAGCATCAAAGCTCGAACCCACGACTCGACAAGAACGAGTCCGCGACCATGACTACTAGAGTTCTGCAGTCACCTTATACTCCTTTAGAAAAAGGCATCTTTTGTTTTACTTGTTTCGATTGTAAGAATGATTTACATGCATGATAACACCAGAAACATTCATAGAAGTCAGGCCAGTTACATTGTACAATAAACACTTAAACCATCTCCTAGCTTCCCCTTTCCATGTATATGTGGCAAATAAATTATTGCTAATACCTATTTTACCTTTAATTTCATTATGCAACATGAAATTATACCTGATTTCTGTTTTCTCTCATCTAAAACTTTAACCTCAGGGTGCACAGTTTAAAAGAGGATTATGAATAAATTCTTTTTCGGCCCATTTGAAACACCAGTAATATCTGGTTGAAAATCAAATAATTAGGGAAATATTTTCCTATCACATGACTTCCATCAAGCATTATTTAAAATGCAAATCATTTAAAAATATGGAATTTATTTTTATTCGTACATTTCTACAAGTCTGAAAAAGTTATAAACTAAAGATATTTATCTATTTAAGGAATACATAAAGTACAAAATGTCTTAATATTCATAAGAGCTAACACGAAGTAAATTATAGAAATGGGTCGATTAGACCCATTCAGGGTAGAAAGGTAACCCCCCATGTAGATTAAATAGCCCTTAAAATAATTATTTAATTATTAAAATTAAAACATAGAAGTCCTTAATAACGTTTTAATAAAAAGCTAAGTAGTTTTAATTAAACTATAAAAATAAAATTCAGACATAAAGAGCGGAGACTAAAAATCATTAAGTTGCACACTTGAAGAAATTCAGTAGTTCATATTACTCGGCAGCTCCTGTTTTTCTTCCCTCCGAGTAATTTTAAGATTTTTCAAAATTAAACTCCCTCTAACTTTTTGGAAATTTAATTAGAAGCTTAATTTTTTGATTTCTTTAAAGCATTACTTTGAAGCAATATTAACAAAACGAGGAAAACGTAGATGTGTTAAAATATAAAAGAGGGATAAGTCATAAAGATGATACTATTAAATTTCAAGATGTTCATTCAACAGAGTAAAATTAAAGAATGATCAAAAGATAAAAAGCGTAGTTAAAAATTTATGATAGAATGAGAATTTAATATAAATCTGTTTTTTTTTTTGGTTGCTAGTAAGTTTGTTATACTCAAAATACTAAGTATCTAAATTTTATTTAATTTTATTAAAATTCATTATATCGCATTTCGAAAATGCATCCATATCATGCATAAAAGATTTTTAAAAATGTTCATAACTTTTTGAGTTTTGAAAAGTTTTCGTCATTTTTCCATAAATACTTAAAATTTTCATTGCGATTAAAAATTTAAAGAAAAATGTTTTAATATAACTTCTAATTTTATTTAAATATGAAATACTATGATGCTCTAACTCAAAGGTTTTTTAAATGAATCATTAACAGAAAAAGAAAGAATTTTAAAGTTCGCAGTAGTTTTTTTACCCGAAAAAAAATACTTCAAAAAGGATTTCAGTAGAAAGATTTTTAACTATGTTATCAAAGTAAGTAAAAACTCATGTTTGAGTCCTTATATCACAAAACAAAACACATAAAACAAAACAAAAAAAAATCATCATACGTCATCACGTAAAATCATTTTGTTTTACATCATAAAACAAAACAAAAAAAGTTTTAAAATATTATGACAAGCAATATATTTAAAATTTAAAGAGCATTTTCATTACAAAAAAATATCATTTTGCATAAAAATATCATTATCATAAGAAATATCAAAAAAATCTATTTACAACAGAAGACTTCTAAACATTTACTTTTTAAAAAATTACAGCATACATGATATTTGTATGAGTTGAAATGGTGGGAAAAACCTATATATAATATTGCAAAAGCAACTATATCTGTTACTCTAAGCGATATGCACCGTTCGGAAACTATTAGCGACTTATTATCATACCGATTTGCACTTAAAAAACTATAGTAACAGTTAAAAGTATATCAAGGGCGTAAAGTGGAAGGATTGAAGTTATCGATTAGGTTGAATTGATATCGTTCTGTCTCTTTTGCATAAAGAATGATTAAGAATAAACCTCAAAGGGAGGATCTTTGTTCACCCCTCAAGGCATTTCATTCCTTTTCGGAAAGAGATACCACATTGACTATCTTTATGGGCCTAAATACCCCGAGGTGATGATTTGTGGAGAAGGGTTAGAATGGTGATGGGTTGGCAAATATCTTTTGGACCTCACTCCCTTTACAACATGAGTATCAAAGCGGATTCTTAGTATCTGAAAAAATTATATTCACAAATGATAAACTTTTTAAAAACGCATAGGAAAAATATTTAGATCAAGAAAAATACGTGATGATTTTTTGGAAGGAAGGGAAGTTTGAATGGTGATGAATTTTAAAGTGCTCTTGGGGCCTTTCTGACATTACAACATGAGTATCAATATAGATCTTGGTATCTGAAAAAAATGTATTCATAAACTATAAACTTTTTTTTAATGTATAAAAAAATTATTTTGATCGAAAGCAAAATAAGACTATTTCGAATAATGATTTTTCTTCCTATGCTTTCTCTTCTTCTATCGCAGTTTATTTACATTTCAAAAAAACCCTCTTGGTAGTATTTTTATTTATTGGTAGTCTATGCGTAAAATGAAACATACGAAATTTTTAATTCCGTTTTTTGTTGTGAATTTAGAAATAAATAAGACAAAAAAATATATCTGAGCAAACACAGATTGTGTTATGCTTGTTATTTTGTTTTGATGAAAAATATATCATAGAATGATTCTTCGCACTTCTAGGCAAACGTATGAAACAATTTCGAAAAAAAATGTGCCAAACAGCACCAAGTCTATTTATAGTTTTGTATGAACTTAAAATAGGCTTGGTGTTTCTGATAAGATAGAACTAAAGTCATATTGTTTGTCTTGGAATCGAGTCTCTTTGTTCTCGTCCTAAAATTACTGTCGCAAATAAATAACTATGACAGTGATAAATGTAGCACTTCTGTCTGGTGACTTTTCTACCTGGATTGTGCACACATGAAAAATATTATCTCCCTCTGTTTTTGTGTGTTTATCTTCCTTTTTTCGACATAATTTTAATTAATTTATTTCCCTTTTGAAGATATTTAAACGTTTATGTTTCTGATTCCATATTTTCATATATTCAAAATTTCTTTTCATATAATTTAGGCATCAGTTTTTACACTATGCGCTTGTGTTAAAATGAATTTTTCCTTTACTTTTCCCTTATTTCACTGACGTTCAGTAAAACTTAATTTGCAACTGAAGATGTGCGTAGTTTATTTTCTTCTAAACGTGTATGCAATAATATATCAAAGGAAACGTGACTTCTAGGAAATATAAATAATTCATATAGAACTATAAGATGCATCAGAAAATAATTTTATGAAAAAGATTTGTTAAGCAATGTTCAAAATTATCTACTGGTTAAAGGAAATTGTCATTAAAACGAACAACCCTTCATACAATTTTTCTAAAATACGTGTAACAGATATTTTTTATATGCCGTTTCGGGTAAAGAGAATGATTCCAAAAGTTATTTTTCGAAAAATGAACTATTTTTGTTTTTATTTAACCGATTATAATTCCAAACATTTTTTTAAAATTTTTGATAAATATATTAAACAAATTACTTTGATTTTTAAAAGCATTAAAAACCATTCATCTTTCAATCAAAAGATTTTACAGCTAAAAAATCCGTGTAACTGAATTTACATGAACTCTGCATCCGACAAGATCTAGAAATATAAATATGCACTGCAAATTCAATTGTAAGTTCATCTAATCGCTTTATCAGATTAAATAAAACTCGTAGCAAAATGCATCTTTTTACATAAGTCTGCAAATAAATATTAAAATTACCACTTCAGAAGAAAAGTTAAGCCTAGATATTGGTAGGAAAAAATATAAAGAGAAATTTGATTAATGGGGCACAGTACCCTAAAGCTGAACCCCAAAATAATAAAAAAGTTACATTATTTTAATTGTTTGACTTTTCTAAATATATATACAAGTTTTATCGCTCTAGCTACATTATTTAACGAGTTATTTAATTATTCTTTAACAATATGCTAAATCATTTCATTTACCATCAAAACTTTAATACGCCTTTTTCACCTTTTTTTTTCAATGACGGTTATGTACTTAATATGTTAAATCCTTTTTGTAATCAGTATGAAGTTCTCAGTTATTTTCTAATTGTTTTGCATATGTTTGATAAATCTGATTTTGGAATAAGTATTTAGAAAAATAGTTATTTTCTGAAAATCTTCTAAATTAGATGTTTCTGCTTTTTTTACTGTTTTTCGGAGTGTCTGATATATTTTTTGTGAAACTATAAATAGCACTAGCACAATTAAACCAACGCACGTAATTGTGAGAAACACTTCTAAGAGATTGATAAAAAATATTTAAAAATATTAAAATTTGAAGAAGTAGTAGGAATTTTTTAAGATATTGAAATATTTTGAAAAAGTTGAAACTTCAAATAACTGCCTGTTTGAAAATGAAAGGTTTTTTTCTCCTTAAATGCATATTTTATATATATTCAAATACGGTGAATATAAACCTTTTCTTTCTAATATCTAATTTCTTAAAGTATTTTCCTCGAAGTTTACGGTGTTCTATTTATCCCAAAAATTGTTTCAAGTTTACTTTCTTACAAAAGCAAACCATTTTAAATTGCAAAATTCAAAAGTAAACGATTTTAAATTCCTTTGAGGTAATATGTGTATACGACCATATAAAAAATGATTTTTTAAGAATATTTACATAAAACTACATGGGTGAAAAAATCTTTGCCCCTTGACAAAAAAAATCTTTCCAATATAAGTTGAGTCATAATAAATAAAATACCTGAAAGTATTATGCATATAAAATCAAATATAAAAAGGAAATAATATTTTTTCATAACTTACTTCAAATTTTAAATTTATGAAAAAACTTATGAATATTGATGAAAATAAATATAGCAATACAATATTATAAACATATGAACAATGCTACATTATTCGAGTGAATACAATATTTGTGAGATATAGAAGAAATATTGTAAGTGCATTTGAATTGCTGATATGACAAAAACAATCTTAGTACAAAAATAATCTTTAAGGCAGTAATATAGCCTTGAGTATAGTAAAGATAATCTTAACAGCAAATGATCTTTAAGGGGTATCGTCACCCTTAAACTTCAAAATTTCCTATTTTTTGAAAAAATATATTTACGTTAAAGTCCCTTCTTTTCTGAACATTTTAGTTCTACACTTTTAACGATATTACCTAATCTTCCAGAGTTATTGAGAAAAATTAAATCTTGCTTAAATTCTTTTTCTTATTTTTTTAACTTAAATTTAATTTTTTTTTTCGAAACAAAAAAAAAATTTAGTTGTGTGCAGGATTTCTCAAAAACTATTAATCATATTGCTTTGAAATTTCATACACATGTAAAAATTAAGTTTTTTTTGTGATTTAGACATCAATATTAAAAAATATATCAGCAGAAAAAAGTTATCTTATTTTTTATTGGGTTTCTTCTAAAAATTTCATTATTTTCATATTAATTGTATTTAAAAAATTCTCTGATTTTTTTAAAAGATATTTATAACTTCAAAACTAGAAATTTTCTACTTTTGTAAATTTTGATCGATGTTGTACTTCAAAATTCTGCGTGCAATGAAATATTGGCTATCGTAATTTTGAAAACGTGTCCGATTTTTTTTACTGCTTTTTAAAATTGTTTTAAAATTATATGACAAAAAGGAAAAATAATGCAAATGTATATGAATATGATATGGCGAAAGTTTCAAATGTCTTCTTCGTTCATTGGCAAGTTATGTTGGTTTGAAGAACGATGTTTTTTTCCTATGTACGAATAATTATTAAGAATCCTAAGACCATGTAAACATGGCATAAACTCAACAAAAGAATAACATGTGAAAATTTAAATACTTATAAACTGTAGGACAATGCATCCCTTTGAGAATCTCTATGAACATCATGAAATATCCTGATAATTAAAGTAATGGAATATTCCGTAACATACCTTACAAAATGTACTCTTTTTAAATCTCTTTAAAAGAAAAGCGTATGTCAAATCTGGTACACTATTTAATATTCCGTTCAGTATAATTATAAGATAAAGGTATTAAATTTTTTTTCAAGATTTAAAGTTAATAGGATTTCATTTCAGATTATTTTTAAATAGCTCTAAATATAAAATTGAAAAGTTGTTTTCAAAGAGAAATATGTTTTCGAGTAAATATTTAAAACTCTTTTGTTAATATTTCTTACTTAAACATAAAATAAGAATATTTTTTTAAAAAAACAACCACACGAATAGATACTTAAATTTTATTTAAATATAGTACTGAAATCATTTGGCTTGAAAATGATACATTTATAAATTTTTATACAGAATAGTAAATATTTTAATAATGTATACTTAAAACTTTTAAAAACGTATATGTTAAAAATATTATAAATGAAAAATACTGTAAGAGTTTTATTTAAAATAGAGTTTAAGATGACATGTGTTTACATAAAAACAAAAGCTTTTAACTATTGATGTTTATAATAGAAAAAGGATTTATACATTTACATTGTTATGGATATTTAATATGCAGTAAAGTCAAATAAAAAAAAGAAGAATCATACTGATTTATCCAACATCAATATAGGAATTAACTAGTTTCTTTGCGTATCGTGTTATTCAATCCAAAATTTTTATCTCTTTAATCTATTCATTTTTCATAATTATTATTTACAGAGTCTTCAATTTAATTATATTTATATGAATTCTTTAATGCTTATAAAAGCCTGCGTTAATTTTCTAATTTTATTCTTTTCCTAATTTTATACATATCTAGGTCAATTTAATAACTAAATTCAAAACAATGCATAAGTGAAAAATATATAGTAAAATAAAAAGTATAAAAAAGGGTATCTAACCTTAAAATTAATTTTCGGCACACTTTCTCTTATTGAAATCAAATTTAAATGTGGCATATTTAAACCTCACCATCACTTTTATATAAGCACTATCACTTAAATCTCTTGCCTATCAATTCAGTATGAACATGGATTTAATCATCATCAAATGAATATTACAACTATTAAAAATTATGTTCTAAAAATATCTATACAGATATAATATTTAATAAGACCTTAAAACCTTTTAATTAATATTTCTTCTATTAATATATCTTACAACAATCATTGTAGTCTTGAGGTTACTAAAATTAGCACCAGAGATTTAATGCGTTTGCTCAAAATCTCTAAAAAATTATCCAAGAAAAGCTATTAGAAAGACATACCCACAAGGATAAAAATGTAAAGGAAGCAAAAAAAAAAGGAAGAAGAAAAAAAATCCTGTATGAGTAAAATAATTAAACCATATGGAGAAAGTTGTTTTTTAGAAGAAATTTCTTGGAAGAGAGTCTGAAACAATGGACTAAACCGAGCGCTGTAAAAACTAAAAACTTTAATTGTTAAGGTGGCTTAGAGGCAGCGACATTTCGTAAAAGAATATATAAATCTAAATTTAGAATTTGGATTGATGAATATTGTTTGTTCTCTAATGGTCTGGTTTCTTGGTTTTCTATTAATGTGAAAATAATTTTTGGATAGCTTTGTAATGAATGTAATATTTGTTTCTATTTTGAGATAGTTGAAAATATTCTCGTTTTTTATATACGAGGGGACGATTTACTTAATTCTTAAGATTTCATTTTGCATTTCTAATATTTTTTCATGTATGGAAAGGATGATGTGCACCCAAAGAAAATCAACGTTCCTTATAAATGGGTGTAGAGTTTGTTTATAACGTAGGACTTCAATATCAAAATTAATTCTTACTGTTAAAGTAGCAAGCCTTTTGGCTGGCTGTATTTTATTCAGGTGTTCCTAATTTCATTCACCAAGGTCAATGGTGAGGAATAATGGGGGTTTCTAAATATTAAAATGAATTAAAACTCCTAGCCCTCTCGTGATGTGGTTTGGAAATAAGAAAAGTGCGATCACAGCTCAAGAGTCGTACTCTTCACTTTGACTGCAGCTTAAAATTACGAGGTCCGATGCCAATAGCTCGAGAGCTGTGGTGTTAAATTCATTTATAAGACGTTAAAAGTCTTGAGGTCCACACTATATGTAGATGCGGTGATGTAGTTCTTTTTTTTAATTTACCTTTGTAGCGGGAGAACTATTCCTCGTGATTTTTCAGCGCTTATGTTGTTCACAGTGACGCTTCATGCAACAAAACTTTGGTACGAGTATATACATCTTAAGCAGATTGTCTTATCTCTTATGTCACAGTTCCAGCTCCTACTTATCTTGGAAATACTAATGCTCATCGACTTTTTTTTTTGTTTAACTTTACTACCGTCTATTTTCTATAGAGACTTACTGAACACAAGGGACAAAGATTGATGGATATTCATCAATGCAAAACGATATAAAAATTTATAAAAATAAATAATTTTTCTAGACTATTAACTTACCAAACACATAATAACTGCAGAAATTAATAAGCGTAACGTAAACTTACTTTTATTGTTCTCTAAAAGCGGAATATTTAATGTTAGGTACATTAAACAAGACAGTAAAAAGTGGTAGCGGAAAATGTTTCCATGATGGGTGGGTGGTCTCTTCCACTTCAGCTCATACGCAAAAATAATTTCAATTTTCATTGTTTGTTTTCAAGGTGAAAAGAATATTTATGAGTAGTGTGGGATTTTTAATATTAATTTTTCTAACAAAAAAAAATTCAACATATAAAAATTTTCAGTTTTAAAATTCTCAATATACAGCAATCTTAATGACGTGAAAGGTTATATCCCCACATTTCCCGTCGCTACGCCACTGAGTAGTGCGTATTATGATTGGCCGCAATAATATTCGTTGCCATTGGTGTGGAAAATACTGTGTCGATTCAGTACGATAGTGTCGAAAAGGCGAATGTTGTGGTTCATTATCAGTTGGTTGGTTCGTCTTATTAACGTCGCACTAGAAGCAACACGAGGGTTATTGGCGACGGACCTCGTAATTTAGAATCCCGGTCAAGTAACGAGGACGACACCTCAGCTGGAACCACCCTCTCCAAACTTCCACACCACGCCAACGGGAAGACTTTGACCCAGGACGTGTATCAGCTCCAGCTACACGATTGGTCTTTTGAGGCATCAAGGTTCGAACCCAAAACTGGACGGAAACCGCCTCCCGCGAGTCTGCAGTCATTATCAGCAATTATGTATGATTAAAAATTTAAAAAATTAAGCTACAATATTCTTAGTATATTTTTAATTGTTATTTTGGCGGTCTGAAAAAATTTTCATTGTGTGCCCTATATGGCTCGTGGACTACGCGAGTATGACATATACTTGCCCCAGAGCGTATTTAATTCAAACAAATATTGAAATAAAAAAAAAGACTCAATTTCCCGAAAAGGTTCCTTAAAAAAATATGCTAACCTTTCGGTCAGTTATCTCACACACACACACAGTATGCCTTATCTTTTCAATCTTTATTTCAAAGTTTACAGTTTCAACAACTTTAATTCGGTCGACCAAAAATCAAATCTTAGAAGATTGAAGATATTTTCAATCAAGTTATATGAGCTTTTATAAAAAAATAAGAAAAAATATTTATCAAAAAAATCTGTTTAGGTGTACACCATTCATGTATATTACGTTAATTTTTTTTTCAATTAACATTCGTCACTATTGTATTCTATAGTTTCTAAGATTTCTTTTGTCAAAGCGTGAGAAAATGAAGGAATTAAAGGATAAAAAATACTTATACAAATAAAAAATAACTGAAAATCATACTTTTTTTTTGAAAAATTAGTAAAATAATAAGCTTTGCAGAAAATTTTCCATTTCGGATTGAAAAGAATAACTCATTCGCAATTACAAACAGTAATACTTATTTAAAGAGTTAATGTTCGGTTCGGCAAAATATAAAGAAACAAGAAAAACAATTCGGAGAATCCCTATCGCTACAAACAACGGATTTAAAATAAAATCTAATGAAAACGGTGAACCCATCGACAATATATGCTAAATTTTCTCACAGATAGCAGAGAAAAATAAGTTTTGAAGAAATTGTCTTTTATGTATTTTGTCTTTTATGTATTTTGTATTTTCAATGTTTGTGAGAATATAATTGTATTATAAAAAGAGGAAAAAAATAATACATCCATCAACAAATAAATATTTTTGAAAAAATAATACCTAGGATAATTCTTACAATTTTAAACATCTCATAGTACATTTATTTTTAAAAACTGCATAACAGTTTATTAAGTATGCCCATAAATAATAAATGAATGTGATATTTTATTTTGACGCAGTGCGCCTATTAATTCCACTTAGTACTTAAACAACCCTTCTTTAAAAAAAAGCTTAGATAATAGGATTAAGATTTGAAGAAAAGAAGTACTTTCATAAAACACAAATATTTAGTAGCTTATCTTTATTCATAAAGTTAAAATTAAGATTATTATTCAAAACAGAGTTTTCCAATAATTTATATTTCTTATTTTTTCGGAACAATCATTTATCTTCTTTTATGTCGCAGCAATTAATTCTTTAGAGATACTAATGAGCAAAAGATTTTTGAAAGAACACATTAATACACGTTTCATTTCGATATGTTAATGCCTTTTGAAAGTGAATGTACTAAACTTAAAGAACTATTTAGAAAGTCAAAGTTAATCCGTGTAATAAAACAAAAATATTTCGTCTTCATTAGAATAAACTGAAGCATTTGCATTATGATGAATGTCTAGTATTGAAAAGCACTTAAATATCTTATATTAAATATAAAAGAAAATAATAATAACAAATGTAAACTAGTACTGTGGATATTAATATCACGCGAAAAAAATGTTGAAACGGATCAATGATCATGTTCACAGACTTGCCACTGGCAATATTTTCGTCGAGTCTTGGTTTCGAGACTGATACCACAAAGACCCACCGTAAGGCGGGGTTGATGCACATCAAATCTGGTCGAAGTCATAAGTCCTCGCGTTGGAGGGACGTGGAATTTGGAGAAGGTAGTGCCAGCTCAGGTGTCATCCTCGTTGTTTGACTGAGGCTCAAAATTACGGGGTCTGCCGCCCAAAGCCCACTCGTTGCTTCTCAGTACGACGTTAACAATCATTCACACACAAAGGCGTAAAAGTATGTTCATTTTGGCAAATGCACAAATAGTCAAGTAATTCAAACTTTTGTGCGAAATCAGTCCTAGAAAAAATTATATCTACTAATAGCATCCGTATGATTAACCTATTTAAAGTTTAAAAGCATTAATGTAACATGAAAATGAAAAAATATTATTGTTTCATCACGGTTATCAAAAAAATATTCATTTATTTAATTTTTTTTACACAACCAATGAACTGCTTAATTTTCTTAATTCTATTTTAATCATATGTTTAAAATAGTATTCAGTGTATGATAATGTAAGTAGTATATGAGAAAATTTAAATATTTACGATATGATTGGTTGTTGTTGGTGGTGGTGGTGTGTGTGTCTGTGTGTGTGTGTTACTCTTATCTCGAATCTGTAGTCATCTAAACGAGAAAAAAACTTATTATTCTTAGTTATTATGTCATATCATTAAGTTACAGGTGAGAATGTTTTTCTTTTCTTTATTAATTATACGAAGCAAGTTTCTGGTTCCTGTATCAATCCCATCAGGTACATTTGTATCTAAAAAATTTAAAATGGCTAAATTTTGGTTATATTTTGGTTAGCGAATTTATATTTATTAAATGAAACGCCGAACGAAATTATATGTTATTTTGGGGGAAATAAAACGAAGTTATACTTATTTGGTGGAACTCCGAATGAAATTACATGTATTTGGTGAAAAATGAATAAAATATTGTATTTATTTAGTGAAAAACTGGATGAAATTTTATTTATTTGGTGGAAGGTTAAATTGAATTAAGCGTATTTGGTTCAAGATCGAATGAAATCATATTTGTTTGGTAAAAGGTCGAAAGAAATTACTGGCAATCTAGTAAGACTCTGTAATTAGAAAATTTCAGTTAGATATTCTTCAAAATATTCATCACTTTGTTGAAAATTAACTATTGTGCATAAATTTCAAATATGAAACATACTTTCTTATAATTCTATCCCAATATCTAAGAGAGGCTATGGACTCAAGCTGAAAATTTAAAACTGTAGATGCTAATATTTGACACGAGTTGGTTTCATCGAAACAGATTTTAATCCCCGAAGTTTATATGCAACTTATTCGCTCATGAAATTGCGAAAAATTAGAAATTTTACTACAATTACTTATAAATGGAAGAAAGATTTTACGATATGGACAGTAAATAATCTCATCAGCAAATATTTTATTTGTATTTGAAATATTTTTACAGGTATAGCGTGATTCTTTTGTGTATGTGAAACAAAAATTAGCCCCACATAATTTTAACCACGATTTGACTCATTTGATTACTAACAATATCTTATATTTTAAAGATAAAAAAAAAGATATTAATCTAGATGATTAACGTTTCTTCCCCGCTTTCAACTGTGGAGAAACATCTTTTTTTCAGCTAACCAAATTTTAAATAAACCTCTGTTTCATCAGTACCTTTGCTTAAGAAACATTATACAATAGTATATGTTTGCAAAGATTAAATGTATCATGCAAAAAATATAAAAAAATATCCATAACTGAGAAGGAAAAAAAATATATCTTTTTGAAATTCTGCCTAGTGGTTTTGTGGAAGTAAAGTTTTATAGAGCAACAGCCAAATTTGGGTATGTTGCGCAAAACTATGAGCAGACGTAAGAAAAATGGAAAAAAGGTAAATATTGATTGAGACAAAGAGTATCAAAAATAGAGTATGGTCACTAGGGTATCCCGGAGTTGCATCCTCCGTGTTTACCAAAGGCAAAATTATCTTTTTTCTTTCCAATGGAAAAGAAAAAGATTACTAAGGTACTACTTTGTGGGGTTATGATGCCCGTACTTACTTAAAGATGCTTAGACACTGAAGGGTTGAAATTCTACCGAAGTGCAACTTTTACAATTCTATGGACTCTGTGTTCCGTAAAAATAAAAATATATCTGGAACCAAATTTCCATACCTTACTGATTTATCTATCAAATGTTTCAGCCCATTTATCATATACTCTATTTCTCAAACCGTAATCAATATCACACTTCACTATTATAAGTATCTAGATACGTCTCTAAGTATAAGCGCGTCTCATAAGTATATAGATAGGTGAATTTTTCGGGGTATAATTTAATTAGAAGTTAATAAACAGAGGAAAAATAACCAACGTAGAAAAATCTCAATATCTACTTTCTACACTAATGATACATCTTACGAAGTTCACAATTTTTTCGTGGAAAATTTAAAACAAAAATTGCTTTGTCCCAAAAATATGAAGACCGATAAAGTTTTACCCATTAGACTTCAAATTTTGAAACTATTATTTCTAATAAATTTGAATACCAGATCAAACATGCTTTGAAATAAGGTTGGAAGCAAATTGGGTCTTACAGGGAACTAATTCTTGTCTCTTTGCTGCTTTAACTTCGACAACGTTGAAAATTGCCTTCCATGAGCAATCACATCTCATGGCCTATTGCCACTATAGAATTTCTATCGAGTTATCAGGGTTAATAATTAGCCAATCCATAATGGTAAATTGATATTGTATAAATAATGTTTCAGTTGACGTTGGGGGGGAGAGAGAGAGAGAGAGAGATCGAGACGTTGTCCTGCTGAAAATTCCAGAAATCACATCGCAGAACTTTTCCAAATGGAAAAAAAATATGTCTGTAGCACATCCTTATAATGCTCTGAACATTGATGACCTTACATGGATCTCAGTGGTGCCTTCGAAGCAGAACGCTCCCCACACCATGACAGTACCACCTCCTTTTTTGCCAACTGAAGAAAGAACGAGGTTCGCAACGGAGAGGACGTGCTAATATAGTCTATTCTATTTAGGCCACTTGTATTGGATTTCATTTCATCGCTGAAGATAACAATTCACCATTCATCTTTTCAACGCGTGTTTCTTAACTCAAAATATTCACGTCATTCTGCGATATGATTTGACAATTGGTGTTCACAGTATAATACTATAAACATGAAATTTGCTTGCTTGTAAACGACTATGAATAGTAAATCTGGATGCTAATATGGATAGGCTATTGCCAATTTGGCGAACAGACGTTTTTTGACCAGAAGTTGGTCACAAAAGCTGTATATCTTGCCAATGAGATATCTTCTTTGGTCTTCTTGTTTGCTTCCTTATTGTAGATGTGTCACTTTGCGACAAGATATATACAAGAACTAGTATTCCAGATCTGCTGCTTTGCATGTGCTAAGAAATATCTAAGATACTCGTTCCTTCACACTCTAAATGCCAAATTACGGTTTTATCGGCTTGTGAAAACTCAACTTTCCGATACATATTGCAATAAACGTCAAATAAAAAAAAAATGATTCGTATTTTATATTTAACAGTAATTACATCGTAGGAAAAGTGCTTAGAATATAAACATTTTCTGATTTTGAACTTATAATTCCAATTTTTATAATATTTCGTATACTTTTGGGACAGTATATCTTTTATTATATAATTCACTTTTATTCTTTCTGATTAAGTACGAACAAAATTTTAACTATTTCACTTTTACTCATAATATTATGTATACCATTTATTATTTTATTGCTCTAGAACCTTTATTATTATTGTCACCTAAAGAAACACCAATCCACATATTGAGGATACATTATTAGTGGAAAGCCGTGGTAGTGGTCATGGTCGCTGCCGTCGTTATTTCCATCGAATCGTAGGTTCGAGTCCTTATGCCACAAGAAACCCATCGTATAGCGGAGTTGATTCACGCTAAATCAGTCAAGGTCCCAAGTCCTCTCAGTGAAGTGGTGTGGAAGTTTGAAGAGGGAAGTGCCATTTCAAGTGTCGTCCTCGTCACTTGACCGAGGTTCCCAATTCCGAGAACCTGCACCAATAGCTCTCGAGTTGCTTCTAAGCTAGACGTTAATAAAACAATCAATCAATATTATTTGTGAAATATTATCTAAGCACGCATATACAAAACGTTAAAGTTTGTAATATATTTTTCGTTTTCTCCAAATCTGTTTCTTTTTCAAGAAACAGATTTGATGAAATTTTTTTTAAATTTTTTCAGTCATTTTTTTTTCCTTAAGAAAAACCGAGATTAAGAAATAAATGCTGTCTATTTCCCAGATAGTATTTTTTATTTTTTTTTTTATTTTTAGAAGGAAATTAGAATTCCCGATTTCTCGAAGCTCGTAAATTAAACGCCTAGAATTTGCTTAAAACTTTTTATTTTTGTTAGAGTTCTCTTCCGAGCTTCCTGATACAAATAATCAAATGCAATACAATATTCCAATGCAATTTACACCATAACTTATCGATCTGTGTATATTTTTACTCCGATAGAAATAGCTTCGGTAGTAAAGAAACTTCCATTCCACAGCCAAAGAGATTGAAAAATGAAGCTGGCAGCATAGCGCGTAAGGCAAATTTAGCTCGCTATTCCCACTTCCGCTTCGGATCTTTTCCTAGTTAAATCGATAACGTCCGCTTTTGGGATTCGTAAAACCGTAATCGCCGGGATAGAAGTTGATTTCCTTTTCCACGTTTCACTACACATTCTCTAAAAGGCCCAAATGTGTTGGAACGATCTTATTTCTTCTTCTGATTAAAAGTTTAAAACCTTCAGCGAAACGGAAATTATTATCGGTTATTTTACTCTTCCAATTTTGTGACACGTTTCAAATTGTTTGCTTTTAGCCATGTTTTCCAAATGAGTTAAAGTTACTTTTCCCTAGTATTCCTTCTGATTTAGTAACAGTCGTCTACAATATTAATTTAATAAATACAGACGATATATATGACTTTATGAAACTTAATGCATTTTTTTCTTTATATAATTGGTCGCTTCAAAACTTTTAAATATAATTAAACAATTAACAAGCTTTGTTGATTCCAATATCACTTATATTCTAGACAAATTTTTCATATTTGATAAAACCAATCAAAAAAAATCTTTTAATTTTAATTATAAATTTTTAAAAGGTCAAGGATGATTTTAGAAAGATTTTTAAATATTCTTCTAAGGCTATTTTCTCTTTTTTCAACACTACTTTTAGCTTTTTTCCATCTAATGTAACATATTTCTCTTTGTTTTGCACCTAAACATCTGTATTAAAGGCAACAACAAAACCTAGAGACTTAGTAAACATTGTTTAAGACATTAAATTAGTAAATATTAAAAAAAAAACAGCCAAGACTTTATAACTTAATAAACTTCCATTCAATATAATCGGTTTGTTCAATATTTTTATGTAAATTATCAACAGTGCTTTTTTTTATTTGATTGTGCATTAACGTCAAACTTATGTATAATGTGAGAGCTATTGACGATGGATCTCACTATTTTGAGTCTCAGTTAAATAACAATACCTAAGTTGGCACCTCTCTCTACGAACTTCCACATCACGGGAGGGCTTGGAGGCTCAACAGATTTAACATGCATCAGCCCTGCTACACGGTGAATCTTTAGGGGCATGAAGCCTCGAACCCACGACTCAATGGAGATAGTGCCGGGCTCGAGTTCGCGACCGCATAACAGTTATGGCAGAGTTGACAGTAAACCTTGATTATTTCAATATCATGTTCAAGACTGACTTTCCATATTTTTCAGAATTTCCTTCAATTACAAATCTTCTTTAAAAATATAACTTAATTTGAATTATAATTTTTTTAAAGAAATTTTAAAAAGAAATTTAAATATTTTCTAGGGGTAAATATTATTATTATTATATTATTGTTATTATATTATTATTGTTATATTATTGTTATATTATTATTATATTATCATTTATTATTATTGATATATTATTATTATATTAATATTGTTATATTATTAATATAATAATATTGTTATATTATTATTATATTATCATTATATTATCATTTATTATTATTGTTATTATAATATTATTACGTTATTATTGTTGTTATATTATTATTATATTATTATTGTTATTATATTATTATTGTTATTATATTATTATTGTTATTATATTATTATTGTTATTATATTATTATTAATGTACCATTTTATTTAATATTTTCTGATTAATTTGAGCCATAAACGTGTGTATTAGACGTATCAACAAAACTTTGTAATAGATTATTTTCTTTCAATCGTAAGCAGTTAAATTTGATACATATGCTTTCAATCCTTCCGTCAAATCTGATTATTATTACTTCTATTAATATTGTTTGTCTTTAACACACAAAAAACAATAATAAATGAAAATGAAAATGCTCAGGAAAAGGAAACATGCGATGCAAACAATCATTAATTTAATAGAACAAAACATAATTAACTTTACTCGTGGTTGATCATGTTAAAAAAAATTTATAATTTCCTTAGCAGCAAAAGAAAGATATTTCATTTTTAGGTATGCACCTATTATCTTTATTCGATGCTCTTATTTTCATTGTTGTTTATTTATAGTTGAAAATTCAATTATGATTGGCTAATTGAGGAAAATCTCATTTTTTTTTTCGTAAGAAATTGACTAATGAATAGATGAGTTAATAAATCAAATTATATTAAAAGGCAATTATTAAAAATGCTTATTTCTTTTATTTTTGTATCTTTAAATCTACTAACACGTTAAAACCTCCGCATTTTTAAGAACTTAGGAAAAAAGCGTTTGATTTTTGCATTCTACAAGCTTCTCATTATAGTTATAAGATGTTATTTGTTTATTAACGTCACACTAAGAGGCAACACAAGGGGTATTGTGACAGACGTCGTAATTTTGAGCTTCGGTTAAATGACGAGGACAATACCTGAGCTGATGCCTGTCTCTCCAAACTTGCGAGCCACGCGAACTGGAGAATTTGGGACCTCGACCAGATTTAATGGGCTTAATAGTTTCGCTACACGGCGGTTCTTTAGCAGCATCAGGGTTGGAACCTACGACACTACGAAAACAACGTGGTCGTGAATCCGAGACCATAACCACTAGGCTACCACGGCCACATAGTAATATAGATAATTATTTAAATTTCAGGTATACTCATCCTTTAAAATACAATATCTTAGACGTAAGAAATTTCTTTCGTCATACTTTTTAAAAACATTTTAAGAGATGATAGGAATTAGTGATCCACCCTACAAAGACATTTCTTTCAATAAAATTGATAAACAATCTGATTCAAATGTGCAACACTACACGTTCAATTTTAAAGACCTGTGGAAGCCGTTACACCGGAAAATGTGAGTGAAGTGACAAAAATTATAATGAAAGATCGTAAAGTGAAGCTCCGTGAGATTGCTGAGATGACACAGATATCATATGGAAGTGTATTTACTATCCTTCATGAAAAATTGAGCATGAAAAAGGTTTTTTTCAAGTGGGTGCCGCGATTGCTTTCGATGGAACAAAAACAGCAACGAGTCGATGATTCAGAAAGCTGTTTATCGCTATTTAGTCGCAACAAAAAAGATTTCTTGCGTCGTTACGTGACCATGGACGAAACATGGATACATCACTACACTCCAGATTCGAAGCGGCAGTCATCTGAGTGGCGCACAGCTGGCGAAAGCCGTCCGAAAACGCAGCAGTCAGCTGGCAAAGTCATGGCGTCATTTTTTTGGGATACGCATGGCGTGATTTTCATTGACTACCTCGAAAAAGGTAAATCGATTAACAGAGATTATTATATTGACTTGCTGGTGCGTTTGAAGGAGGAAATCGCAAAAAAACGACCGCACAGTCTCGGGACTTATTGATCCATGTTGTTATATATATATATATATATGATCTAAAAAACAGGATAGAGTAGGAATATTTTATGAAACCAGAACTAAAAGAAATAAACTAATGAATGAGATATAGGAGGTGGAGGTCTTGAAAAACATCCAAAAATTGACGAACAGATGCCTAAGTCAAAAAAGATGAGGCACAGGGAACGAAACCTATCCATATTCCTTGAAGAAGCACGGCCACAAAGCAAAAGCTGAAACAAAGATAACTAAAATCATGAAATATTAGGAGGCCCGAGAAAATTTTAAAGAGTCCGAAATGCTTAAAACAAAGAGTTTTAAAAACAAGGCGACGTTCGCGAGAAACCGGATTGTTGCCAAGTCCAAGTAAAGAAGTAACAAAGTAACGAGAATAAGACACAAAGGAAACAAAAGCGGGAGGAGAGTCCGGAAAAAGGGAGAAGTAGTGAAGGGCCACAAGTCCCTTGATCATAAAGTGTAGATGGTGACTTTCCTCACAAAAGAGAAAAGAGAAAAATCTAACCAAATGGTGATTAACAATAGGATGTATTTGAGTCCCATCATTTAAAAGCCTAGGGATAAGTGATGGATGACCATTTTAATACTTTTTATTTATCTTTTTGGGGTGATCGCGGTTGCTTAGTGGCCAAAGTCGCAAACTCGCCTATTGAAGACTCGCAGTGTAGCGAGGCTTATTCACATTAAATCTGTCGAGATTCCAAGTCCTCTCTTGCTGTGGGGGGAAATTTGGAGAGAGAGGTATCTCCATCCTAGTCATTTGACTGAAACTCAAAATTATGAGGTTCGTCGCTAAAAGCCCTCGCGTTGCTTCCAAGTGCAACGTTAATAAAATCAATCAATCAATTTCTTTTTTTAGATTTGAATGTTTGATTTGGATATAAATCACGATTTCTCAAAAAGAGAAATGTTTCAGTTTGGATTTTTTTTCTTGCAAGGGATTATTTTGAAGAATCCATCGTCAGTGAGACAAGCTGGGTTTTCTGTCATTTTTATTAGTCAAATTTTTAAAATTATACAGATTTTTGTTCTTGTATAAGAGATTTAAATAATAATTAAAAGTAATGTTGGAAGAGTGTAAACGTATCTCAGAAAATTCACATCGACGTCATAATTTACATTATCACTCAATTAATATAAATATAATAGCTCGCGGCTTAGTAACCATAGACCTCAACTACGGCGAATTAACGAGATCCGACATGTAGAAAAATATACAATTGGGCTAATATTTCGATGACAGCGTTTCTTATATCTCCTGAGACTTATTGATATTCTATATCTCGCTCTAATTTAAAACCTTTTTAGATTCTTATAAATAAAGAGGAGTGTTCTTTCTGTTTCAAAGAGAAACTGAGTCTCTAACTCATTTTAAGTGAAGGTCATGATTTTGTAATGCTGTAATGTTGGGCTATATCCGCGATTAACTAATCTTGGGAATTCTTCATATACTGACACGCATATAACAAAACAAAAAAATTCAACCCCTCCAAATTGTATTGTAGTGATGATCGTTATTTGGCACTTTCAGTCTGGAAACACAGGATTGCTACAGCTTCACAGCTCTCAAATCAATTGTATGCTTCCGCTGAAACCCTAGTTTAACAGTCTGTAGTTGCCCGTAAGTTTCAAGACAGAGGGCTGTAATCTAGAACACCCGTTATTTGAGATACACTAATTGTGTGTTTTGTAAGATGCATACAATATGCGTCTTGGACCATACTTTACAAGAGCGCCAGGTGTTTTATAGGTGAGTCGAGATTCAGTCTGGACACTGATTCTCGTCTTAACTGTAACTAGAGAGAGTCTAGGACACGATACCGTTATTCTTTCATCAGGGAAACAGATCATTGCGGTTATGAAGATGTAATGGTTGGGGTGGAAATTAAAGTGGATAGCCGTATACCCCTGCACGTGTTTGACAAAGGCTCCTTGACTGTTGTTAGATAATACAGAGGAGATCATAGAAACCTATGTTTGACTTCTCAGGGACACAGTTGGTTCTGGGATCCTGTTAATGGACAACAACGCTCGTCTACATAGGGCTCAATTGATCGACGATTACCTGGAGAGTGAAGATATTTGCCGCATGCATTGACCAGTCAAATGTCCTGACTTTAAGCATATGGAGTATGTCTGGGAAGCTCTAGGAAGAATAATTGCATCTCACCATCTCCCTCTGAGAACCATCACGGCCTTGCAGGAGAAATGGGATTGACTTCCTCAGGTACTCCTCAACTGTCTCTGCGCAACCGATCTGGTTTTGAGAGGGATAGTTAGTTTTAGTTTTTTATTAACGTCGCACTAGAAGCAACACGAGGGCTATTGGCGACGGACCTCGTAATTTTGAACCACGGTCAAGTGACGAGGACGACACCTGAGCTGGCACCCCCCTCTCCTAACATCCACACCACGCCAATGGGAGGACTTTGGGCCCCGAACAGATTTAACGTGCATCAGCCCCGGCTACACGGCGGGTCTTTGGCGGCCAAGGATCGAACCCACGACTGAACGAAAACCGCCGGTCGCGAGTCCACGACCTTGACCACTAGGCTACCGCGGCCCCGGTTTTGAGAGGGAACCATACCACATTTTAGGCACATTTTTTCAATTTGATGTTACAATGTGGATTTGGTATATCCCTGCGCTATGAGCTCTACTATAATCATGAGTATTTAAATATCACTATGTTCAAATTTTCTTAATTTTGCACGCATGTGTTTACAAGTTTAGATGAAGAATTAAAATTTTTTAGCATGCTATGATTGTAAAATTCGCCTTTTATCTACATAGAGGAATATCTTTATGGAAAAATATGTGAAACTGATATCATAATAATTATTCAGCTTTCATTAAAAGTGATTATATTAAATGTAAACAATCACAAATTAATAAGAAATCTAATTAAGTATTGCAAAACTTTCGAAATAAAATTTTAACTTTTTATTGTGAGGAATTCGCTTAAAAAAATAATTTTTCTTTTAATGTAAATAAAATATAGTCTAGACACTTTGAAATAAGGAAATAAGATGCAGTTTTGAAATTCAAAACATTCTGGAAACTAGCTCATACTTACGCATTTATTGCTTCCTGGAACAAGGAGATAATATCATGATTACAAAAGAACCTTTAACATATCTAAATTAACAAAAACTGGCAGCTAACTTCCTTAAACGTAGACTAGCTCTTATTCCACAGGTTTTATGAAAAAAATTATAAATCAAGGTAATTTAAAAATCAAAAAAGAGCATAAAATTTATAAAAAAGGATCAAGGGAAAACAAAAAATTATATTGAGTTAAAATAATGATAATAAATGATTTTTCTCTGGAAAAGTATATAATTCAAACCCTATAGAGACAGAACCTATCATCATTTTTTATACAATGTATTTAAAACTATTCAAATGAATGAACTGAAAATACACACACACACAATAGAATCTAGCTAAATAGGAGTATTTATCATTAAAATATATATGAATAATTATAAGGAGCCAAAAATGAGTAAATATAAGGAGCTCATTTTTCTATTGATAAATTAGAAGAACAACACTACTCGTGCGAGGTATACATTAACAAGTTTTAGTGTAAACATTTAAATGTCTACAATTAGAGAAAGAAAATGATCTTGATTCAGTTCTGTCGAATAAAATTTAACATGCTCCAATTAAGAATATATTTGCAAATTCTTGCTGCATAATATGTTCGAGAACAAATAAATGAGCAAATACATGGAAATACAAAACAATTTAAATTATTGGTACGTTTATTTCGTATTACCTGTTATATATTTGACTTAACTTTATTTTAAACTTGTGAAGAAAAATTATTAACGCTGAATCTTTATGAATTGAACTAATTTGTCTCTACAGTGGAGAAAAATAATAATACATTTAGTCCAGGAGTACTTTAAATGCATAAGTTATGGTCTCTAACTTAAAAAGAAGCATCTCATAATTAACGTTTTAACGTTTGTAACGCCCCAATATTACTTCTTCCTCTTTCCAGGATCACTGAATTTAAAGAGTTATTAATCAACTCAGTCACAAATAAATTCAGCTAGTCAATGAATAAAATTAAAATGCTTTTATTCCGATCCTTATTTATTTAAAAGTTAGTTCTTAACCTAGTATATCGAAGGAAAATTCCTTATATGCTTCTGACCCTAATCTAGTATTCATATAATTGTTATTTTATACTTTTAATGCCCAACACTTATTATTTGACTACGGTCACTGAATTAAACAGTCATCAAAAGAGATAATCAAGACCAATTAAGAGGCTGGCTAATTTTATAATTCACTTTATTGAATATTTAATTTTTAATTGTTAATATTGTTTTTTTTGTCATGAAACTCCTTAAACACTCTTGAACAAACATTTATAATTTAAATTAATTCAACTATTACCTATTCACTCGGATTCGAGTAAGCAGACGAATTGGAATTGAAGTTCCTATCCTTGAATTTTCTTACGACCTTTTCTAGGATTTCTCTGACTTTTTCTTAGATGAAGAACAATGGGATCCACCGATTCACTTTGATTCACTATCACCATAATTGATTCATTATCCGCCGATTCACTTTGATTCACTATCGCCCTCACTAGTTTTATTACTAACTTTCGAATTTCTCACTATTATTTCTTTCATTGTTGCTTTTAAAAATGTAATTCACCTAATCAATTCATTATACTTCATAACTTCAATCTAATTCCATAAACCTAATACCTGGGACAAGGTTTCATTTTAGACAATTCACTTAGAAAGTCCCTAGTTGAAAATAAAATCACGAAATAGCGCATCATCACATACTTCGGTGGTGTGGATCACTCGGTTCCGGATCCTTAGTCGACTTAAAAATGTGGATCCGATTCTCTAACCGTATAAAGTACTTTCCTGGCTGTGATCTAATAACTTCTTATATTTGTCAGTGTTGGCGTTATTCCTTTATTTATAGCTTCCACTCTCTCTATATAACTCACTAACCACGAATTAAATTATTTACAGATTATGAATGCAATTCATCAAATCTGTTTACTATACTTCTGTAATCTATTATAATTTATATAAGTCATGTTTCATCAATTGGGAGAAATATTCAATTCAATAAGTATAATATTTAAGTCTCAAAATATTAGTTTAAGCGTGGTAAGGCTACAGAGCCTATGTAAAACGTTGATGTGTACATATATCGAAAAATGTTCTGCCTTTGCACTATTCATGTTATCATAAGCCTTAACTTCTTTTTCAAAGACCTCACCAACCATTGCAGTGGGAATGGTAATGGAAAACGAGGATACAAATGTTTGTTTAAATATAGTTATTTCCGAGGATTATTTTTTATATTTATCATTCTTCTGATAGAAATGTAATCAAATATTAAAAGAAAGACATAATAAGTATGTGACGCCTCCTTTCCTTTAATTCTATGGTAATTATTTCAGAATTGAATAATCCTTAATTTCACAACTGAATGATGATACGTCAGAAAAATAACAACACTGCTGATTAAATATCAAACAATGAAATAATCTCTCTCTCTCTCTCTCTCTCTCTCTCTGTGTGTGTGTGTGTGTGTGTGTGTCTACTGACACTCAACCACCTGAAATAAAGTTTAAAATTAATAACTAAGTTCTTGTTTACCAACTCTCTTGGACTCGTACGAATTTAATCAAAGATACTGGGAATTATATAGGGTTTTTCAACTCCCACCAAACTGGAACCAATCTTGAAGATCTGTAATCAAACTGCAATTTGAACTATACATCAACAACCGTCCTCACACTACTAACTTTATATTCAGTTCTCCGTCGCTTTTATATTTATTTCCTTTAATCCATTTACAACAATTCTTACGTTTATCTGATTTGCGTAGTCCCGTTTCATTTTATTAGAAAGAAGTTGGGAAAAAATTTTAATAAAATATTGGGAAATAAAACCAGGTATTAGTGAAGGGTTTCTCTTCACTAATACCTGGTTTTATTACTTGGTACTTGAATAGCTCAAATTACAAGTATTGAAAGCTTTGTTGACCGTCTTCCACACATACACTCTTCCACACAAATTACTTTCCAAAGCCTTATTTATTGTATCGCTAAAAAATAAATAAGGTTATGCTCTGTACTGGTTCACTGTCCCTCAACGAGGATACTAACAATTTCTGTAAATTATAAAAGCTATGCTTACTCGGATCCGATATGAATTAGTCGTCAATGGAAAAAACCTACTTCTATTTAAAGCCTTCAAACTACCTACCTACCTACCTAAAAAAACCTACTTCCACGTACTATTTAAAGCCTTCAAACTCTCTATCTCTATCTCTCTTGCAATCTCTCTACTACCGCAATCTTCCTCTTACGGCAATCTTTCTATTACCGCAACCTTTCTATCCTCATATTCAATTTTATGTAGCTTTTATAGGACTTGATTATGTCTATTCACTAAAGTTCTAAAGTTTACCTAATCTGTGTAATCCCGTTTCCTTTTTGTTGGAAAGGTGCTGGGAACTTAAATATACATTCAGAAAGAAACCCCAGATGTTAGTTAAGAGAAATTCCACGAATAGCCCATGTTACAAAATCAATTCCACATCTTAAGCTACATTGTTCATTTCTACGAGGATATGAAAATAAAGAGCTGGAAGTTAGCGATTTATCACAAAAGCACTTAAAAATGTGCATCATAAAAGCCAGTATAAATGATTTCGTAGAATCTCGGCTCCGTAAAAAATTTATACCATTGCTTAGTATTCTTAATAAATGCATGTCAGTATAATTTAAATAACAAAAATAATTTAGGAATCAGAGCACATAGTTTGACAGGTTTTGCAAATTTTACCTTTTCATTGAAATTTAACGGAATGATCATGAATTTTCAATTTTGCAGTAAAACATTAATTAACATTCTAATTATTTTATTGCGATTTCTATAAACTATATAATTTCTAACTTCCTTACACCTTTAATTCTAATTTTATAGTTGGGATTGATTAAACTGATAATCGAATGAAAAATCAATTAGAAAGGCAATAGATTTTCATTGCTTTGCTTAATTTATTATTAATGTGTAGAGATCTTAAGAATCAGTAGATTAATTTATCTCGAATTTGTTTAAGTTCGCACAAACACTCGCAAGAATTCTGACTAAGAACTAAATTGTTCTTTTATTTATCAAACGTATTTACAGCTCTCATCTTGAGAGAAATAACAAAAGCAAACTTCTATTTAAGTAAATAGAATATAATAGTTATAGTTAAGGTAATATTAAAATACTAATTGAAGCTATGACAAAGTATAACCAAGATCTAGATCAGAGGTTAGTAAAAAAAATATAAAAATATTAAAGGACCGCCTCGTAACATTTTTAGGCTCAGCGGGCGAAGTAAACTAACTCGATAATACTTACATGGGGAACTCACGAAGCAACAATAAAAACAAAACAATTTCAAATCCTTTTTATTAGTAAAGGATATTATACTTAAATATTTACATACACGTGCAACATAAAATAAGAATAAAATATTTTCAGTTATTTATAAATGTATTATATAATTGGTAAAATTTTGTACTATCGCGATGAACATGTTAAGATGAAAAACTATTAGCCACCTAAGAGGCTATTATTTTAGGTGGGGTGTTTAGGCATACCAGATTACTTTTCAATTTCTTATCGTTTGCTTCATTTTAATTACATTTAGCTAAAATATATTCAATTTAATAATTTATCACTTACTTTAATTTTAATTACATGTTTCTCATATAATATTCAATTTAATGATTTATCGTTTGCTTTAATTTTAATTACATTTATCTTAAGTATATTCAATTTAATAATTTATCGTTTCCTTTCATTTTAAAATCGAAAAAGTTAACTATTGTCCATTTCTAGATATTTCATCGTTTACTTTAATTCTTATATTTAATTGAGTAATTTAATGAGGATTTCAAAAAAAGCACGCCATGGGTGACTAAATCTGTTCTTTGCAACACTTTGTATAGAATTATTTTTATATTAATAATTATCTGTAACGCGATTTTACGTACTTCATTTTTGAAAATATCCATCTCCTTTCACAATAGTAAGTATTCCCAAATGCAGATATAAATCCCCCAAACATATTATTTTAATGAGTCGTATTTATAGAGCTGGGTTAAATCCATTTCTTTAGACATCATTGTTAGCATATCGTTTTGCAGATCATTTGCTTCTAATAGAATGTCTGACGGACAAAAAAAAAAATGGCTTAGTGAAAACAAGATAAAGAATGTTTAAAAATTTAATTTCATTATTCATCACTGTTATTATCACATTACAACAAGAATGACAAGTACACTTACACGTTATCCTATAGTAATAAACTTTCTAGAATTAAGATTTTACTTTCAAATAATGCAATAAGGAATAGAAATCGACCCTCAGAAATGTATCAAAAAGCCTAATTACAATAGTTTAACCCAACTTATTTCAAGATATTAAGCTTCTTCATATGTATCAGAGATCTATTTTATCAAACACGCTGAAAATTGTACAGACTTGATCTTTTCCAGTAAATCTATTGTTGAGAGATCTGCAGAGCGGAACTGATGTATAACTTCCAAAATAGTTTAGTTTCTCACCATACATTTTGAAGTTAAAACAGTTTATTATTTTAAAAAGTACACATTATTTGAAAACCAAATTTGAAATAGGGGGAGTAAAATGATTACGAGGGCTGTTCAAAAAGTATCCGTTTTTGGAAGGGAAAAGGAGGTAATTCACTGTAGTGTTCACTGCTCAGCGTTCTTTTTTCCTTTTCCTAAGAAGTCCATAACTACAAATTTGTTACTATAACTTTTTCGGTCCAAAAGACCATCTTCGCCTTCTTTGGAGCAGATTCATCGGAAGCTGTTGTTTTGATTCGTGTATCGATTTCGGTGCATAACGCTGAATCGATATATAATCGATAGTAACAACTCAATACGGCATCTATCAAATTTTGATTTGCCCCCCCCCAAATGGTTGCCAAATTAAAACGAATATAAGAAGCAGTCTAACATTTATTTTGTCACCGTTTAACAGAAGAGAGCACATAATGGTAACATCTACTTTTTTAGCAACGCCTTCTATCGTCAAAAAAGGAACTTTTTGAAACCCTCTCGCATACATTACATTAAATTATTTTTCAGTAAAAGTATTTGGTCTTAAGGAACTTACAAACTCCTCGCTTATGTTCCCATCAATCGCAATGCACCCATCTATCTGGAAAAAAAAGCTTCATTTTCTCTCCTGCGCGAATTAAGACATCTAAATCAAGTGCAGTACGATACATTACTTTCTTTATTATCTAACCTTAATGAACAGCGAGGGAAGAAAAATTCCCTTGTCTTTCATCATCCCTTCAGAAAAATAATCACACTGGGTTAAATCAGGACTCGTGGATAATGGAAGCGTAGATAGTAGTTTGGAGCCTATCTAGTTTCCAATATTCTTTTAACCGAGATACCCATACGAAAATTTCAAAAAAGAAAGAAACTTTACAATTTCTCTAAAGAAATAGTTTAAAGCGTAAGGCAATTTTAATGAAATCTACTAGGCTTCTTTACTTTCAGAACTTGTAGACACGAATTTAAAAATTCTCTGAATTAAAAATGTAAAGTGTATAAATAATTTCTTGCTAGAGGATCCATGCAACATATTAACTTTGATATTCTAATAATATTTAAATAGTTTCACGTCTAAATATGTGGAGCGCGTTCATTAAAATCTAAAAAAAAATTGAAATTTTTAAGGGGAGTTTAGTATTTCTAAATTGCTCCTTTAGCCATGACAGATGAAAATTGAAATAACACATTAGTTCTAGAAATTGCTCATAATTTAAAGCGTTGTTTTGGTATACTATTTACCACTTTGTACCTTTAATATTAAAAAATTGTATTATTCTGTCTGAATTACTATGTACATCATTTACGTAATTCTATAAATAATGAACTAATTAATTATGAAAACAATTCGCCTCTCCACGGGATAAAATACATTTTTATAAAAGAATATTTTACTTACCATAAAATACGAGACATCTGATGTGCCAAGAGAGAAAGAGAGAGAGTTATAAAACATATTTTGTAGATTTTTGAAGTACATTTGGCATTTCTAAATAATATCTGCTATGCAAACTTTCTAATTTTTCTACCATCTACTAAAATAATCAAATTTTCATAGAAAAATATCAAAATATTTGAAGTCCTTGAAATGTATCGTTTTCTAAACCGTACTGAAGTAAATAAAATTACTGCAATTGTATCAGTTTTTTGCACTCACATTCTAAAATTTCAATGAATACTGTTCTTGCTTATCAAATTATTTGAAGGATAAAAAACTCAGATGCATTATTGATTTAATATTTCTTCAGACATTTTTTCCTTATTCAAAAACAGTTAGGAAACTTCGTTATCTCCGTATTTTGTATCAAAGATGTACTCTTAATAACAAAAGATGAAAACTTTATAAAATAATAACGCTTTGTTTTTCATGACTTATTTAGTTTAAAGTAACTCAAAGAGAAAATACCGTTTTGAAATAAAAAATGATGGATTTTTAAAAAAAAAAAAAAAAAAAAAAAAAAACCAGGATTTTTGTATTAAAATGAAAACTAATGACGAACATTAATTTGACGAAGCATTAATTTGAGAAATGCATTTTTAAAAATACAAAACAAGGCTGAGCTGATATACATTCAGCACTGTTAAAAATCTTTTAAAAGTGCCGTAATTTATATCATTAAATTATTACAATTATGGCATATCTCTATTAAATGACACGTTTAACATATTAGATATTAGTCCAATCACAAATCTAAAGTTTAACTTAATTCCAGGCTCAGATAAAGTAAATAAAATAGTCGCACAAAAACAGTTCAAGAATGCTGTCAATTACTTTTCAAAATCTTATTTATTGTATCACTGAAAAGGGGGAAGGATATCTACTAATTCACTGTCCATCATCGTGGATACTAACAATTTCTATTAAAATATCCGAGATAACTTCTAACGGGATTCAATGCGAGGTAATCAACTGTGGAGAAACTTCCACGAAACAACGTCCGATCCTAATCTCTGTAGAACTCACAGACACGCAAGTAACTCCTCCGCACTATTCAAAGCCTTTTTACTTTTGTTATCTTTCAATCACCGGTATCTTTATATTACCGTAAACTTTCTATATCTCAAATTCAATTCTCTGTCACTTTTATACAATTTGATTATATATATTCACTACATTTCTAAAGTTTACCTAATTTTCATGAAAACGTTTCATTTTGTTGGAAAAGAGCTGGAGATTTAAATATAAAGCCAGAAAGAAACTCAAGATGGCAATTAAGGGATGGTTCGTCTTTGTTACATATTAGTAACAACCTATGTTACACATTAGTTATAGTTATTTATGTACCGGAAGGTACCACGCAAAGTTTTAATAATTACTAAGAAATTACATCTGAATAAAATTTATTGTGCATATTAATTGATCTTTACTTACCCAATGCTACAGCTATTTATGTTGATTAGACCGGTTTCAGAAAACCGAAGATTGAAGTAACTCACAGTATAGTAAAGTCTTTGTTAGTTATCCTAGAAAACCGAAAGTCTTTAATTATTTCTAAAAAATAGTCCAGATGGAAACTTAATTTTTATTTATTATTATTATTATAATTATATAGTTACCATACAGAATGTTGCATTTATCCTAGAATTTTTTGTCCTTTCGAAGGCCCTCATCATTGAATTCAGCAGATCGAACTCTCATACTGCGAGTAACTTCAATCTCCTGAAACCAAACGAATGAACATAAATAACTATAATTTACATCATTATGTACATAAGGATTAATTAACATGCAGATTAAACTTTATCCAGATATCTAGATTATTTCTTAGTAATAATTAAAACTCTTTTCGATACCCTCTCGTATTCACTGTATAGAAAAATGAGCCTTTCCTCATCCGCATGGAAATAACAAGAAATAAAATGTAAACGGAAACTCTTGTTAAAATGATTGCAACCACTGAGATTAATGATTCAAATATTTAGTGTCCTTTCAATTATTTATCTCCAAACTCTACGATTAATTAAAAAGATTTGAGTTGAAACTGACTCGTATTTGCTATTGAATTCTCTATCACATTGATATATTTACACTCTCTAGAGACTTATTCATAAGGCGTGAAGTTGGCGCTTCTTATTTGAACACTACGCTTTATAAACTTATTATGCGTAGTATTTCTCTTTGTTAAGCATTCAAGAACACTGGAGCTTTGAAATATAAATAAATAATTCATATTTACTTCTATTCTTCAATTTATGTATTACTCGGATAAATGAAATATTTTAGAAGTTATTGAAAACACTCTTTGAAATGAAAATATTTGCTCTTTCATTTATTTCGATAGTTTCACAAAACCGAACAATTGAGAGTAATCTTTGCTTTAAAATTTCCTTTACCTTTTCCTCGTGATTATTAATTTCACTTAACAATATAACTTTTATTACGCATTTGTGTATTAAAAAGGACAAACATTAATTCAAAATTGTGCTTAAATTTTTTTCCTCGTGATATGTATACAATATTTCTTAATATTTCATTTATTTATCTTATGTTTTCTTTTATTAAAAATTTCAATAAAATGTTCCAGAAATCAGTGGGGGGGGGGGGCAATCGTCATCGACATGAAAGAAGCAATTTCTTTAGTTTAGAATTACCACTTGGTAAGAATCAAAGAACACGCTATATTAATATTACTCCTCCTATTTAAAACTGTTCATGGATTGGTATAATTTTCACCAAGTTATAAGAATAAAGATGATTTAAGAAAAATAATAAAGATACTGTGAGAACAAAAATTCATATTAACCAAGAATCGGTGAAATTCAACAATCTTGAAAATAAGATAAAAATCATTTAATGTTTAAAAAAAAAACAGTCACAATTTAAAAAATAGTTTAAAAGAGGCTAGTATAATGAGATGAAAAAAATTCTATACAAATTAGTTTTTACAATTATATTTAATCTTCGTTTCTGTTTCTACAAAATATTTAAGATTTTTGAATGAGAAATATTTATATTGAATCATGGTTATTCTAACAGTAAATTACATCAAAAATTTCCTTTTCGCTTTTTCATTACCAAACAAAGAGTTTGGAAACACTTATGTGGCTCCTGACATCCAAAATTTTCCAGTAATATCAATTTTACCTTTTTCAGGTAGCTTATGATATATGGAACTTGATATGTACTGTTTTTCAAATTGTAGTGTCGTTTTTATATCAATTTGGGAAAATTCCTGAAGTTTTGAGCTCTCTGAACTTGTATTTCCGTTTCCGCAATTCAGATAGTTGATTTCCTACCTCTTTTCTCTTATTTAATGTACATTTTTACTTCTTGAAATTGATATTCGTAATATTTTTTTCAACTGAGTTAAAATAATTAAAAAGCGATTGCAGTTTCCTCATACTCATTATCGAATCAAAAAATTAAGAAGAAAAAAAGATTCATGCAAGTTAAAAGTTACAAAATTATAAATTTAACAATTTGAGCAAAAGTAAGTAAATCGACTGCTTCCAGACTGCTGTTCGTTTACAAAAGTCGAGACTGCCTCTCGTGAATGATTCAACTCCACAAAAAGATGAAACGCGGAGATATATTTCCTTAGACCTGTTTCAGGCAAATTCTGGAGGAAAATAATGTCTTCTGCAATTCTTTCCCAGATAACTGTTGGGGAAAGGAGGTACATCTTCTATAGGGATGCACTCTCTTCTCTTCATTTTTAAACACTAATCCAGAAGAACATTCCGGAGACAGCAAAGGATTTTCTATTCTATTCTCAGGATAGATGGAATCGTATTTTCTCTTTCCAATGAAAAAAATTTAAGCATGAGAAAAAAAATTAATTTTTGTAAAGCTTAGAACATTATAATAAAAGAGTTATTCTGAAATATTTAAATTTAAAGAAAAATTCTTGAGGGTTGCATATGTCCCATAGCACCCCACCCTCGGATATGCCATTGAAATGTTCCACCATTCTAAAGCGATGTTATCACGTTATTTAAATTGAAATATTTCTGCTCACATACATACAACACTTACGAAATACAACTCGCCTCTTTTCATCCAGAACAAGCTTGATTTCCTTGACATTGAATGCACTGATTGAAAATTGTCGATTTGCTTCTTAATTATTTTTTAGCCTAAATTTTCTGCATAAATTTTCAAAGTTTTTAAAAATCTTGCAGGTCGCAAATGAGATTGTATTTGCTTCTTTCTAAATTGATTCCTCAACAGAACGAAACAGCTCTAATATTTCTTTCTTAAAAATAAAGAAAATTGCATTCGAATTCCTACAGAACGACACAAATGACAGTTTCTTTCTAAATCCATACCTTCTAGAGAAGAGAACGTACAAACTTTGTAACTCATATTGCAAAGAAACAACATTTTTAAATTTTAAGATTCGTTCCTCGATGTAAAAAAGCTGTGACCTTTTGTTATTGGAGCTTCTCCTTTGTGATTTTCCTTTTGTCGACTTTCAAATGGTATCCCGGGTTGCCTTTCAATACAGAATTTTTTTTCTTCTAAGTGTGGCCGTGAAACTCCTTCTGTGTGGAACTGGGGTGCCTTCAATTTGATTAGTCGCAGTGCGTGGTTCGGAGAGAGCTTCTTTATTAGAGGCGACCGCTTTCTTAGTTTGCTCTTTTCAAAATTCACCCTCAATGAAAGTTAAGGGAAACTGTAGAACGTCTTTTGTTCACTGTATGTTTACTTATGCCTTGCTTTTTCCACTTACAGTGAAACTTTAGATCGGTTTCAATAGAACTCGATTTTTTCTTCACTAAACTTCTGCTCTAAGATTCATTTGGGAGATTGATTCACTTTGATTAGCCTTCCGATCAAATATAAATCCAGATCATTTTAAATCGAATCGTTTAAATGTTGAAGAGTGGCTTGAAATTAAAACAATACATAGAGACCCGGTTATTCTAATCATGAGTCAAAACTTTTACTTCTTTAATGTACTACCAATAGAGATAGCATCTTAAATTTTAAAATCTTAATCTAATGGAAGAAATCGAATTATTTACATTAAATTGTGCTTTGAGTGGAACGTCGATAAATAATTTTATCGGAAAGATTAAATTATATTTATGTTCTTATAATAGTTGAATACATTATCAAATAAATTAATTAGTTGAAAGGAGTTGATGAAAACTTACCTTAAAAAAAGACAAAAAAAAATTTAATACATTCATAAAATAAAGATGGATTACAGCTATATTAAAATTTAAGATGTATATATAAAGTAATCTTAAAATATCTGATCAAATGGTAAAAGGAATCAAAATACCTTTTATTCCCAATAAATATTCGTTTGGAAATCCCAACTCAAGCACTGATAGCTAAGAAATATTTAAAAGGTTATATCAAAGTTAGGCTAAAATTGCATTAAATTAATATATTTGATATCCAATAATATCGATTTCGCTTTTGTCCATAATTTGTGTCATCGCAACTTAATAGAGTTTATACACTATCTAGAGTCAGTCTAAATAATCAGGCAACTGTAACTTAATTTTATTAATCTACATTTACAATCACTATCACTTAATATACTTTGCTTGAATGTAAAGCAACTACCCTCACACGTTCTTAACAAAAGCTTATCAAAAAGTACCACTTTATTCACCACTAATAAAGGTGGATCTGAGTCGTAACTGATCCAACATCAATCTCAGAGTAAGCACGGGTTTAATCTTGCTATGTTCAAAACATCCAATCTTTCTATGTATCTGCCTATCTCTGTCCCTCTCTACTCTTGAGACAACGACTCAAACAGTAAGGTTTTAGAAGCCTTATAATATTTTTGATGATATACTATTTATAGTGTAGCGACTGTCTTCTACAATGTCGTCAGAAGTTAAAGTGCCTTACTTAACTAGCCAGATGAGACGTCTTTTTAGCCGGGTTGGTAAGAGCACAGCAAAAAGCGATCGGCCAACTTTCCTTCGGACCCACTGCACCAGGGTTTGAAACAGCGCTGCCACATCAAGATCACCCGCAAATCTCTCTCTCTCCCTCCACGGCGCACGGGGTAGAATAATATTTCTAGATGTTTCATCCAGCCCCGAAATAGTATATCATTCATCTTGTTCACTACATCTTCTTGTTTCTATTCTAATTTCGCAGGATGAGGCTTTCAGATCAAATAACACCATATTTCACAAGGTTAAATGAAAGGAAATACGCTTGAGAAGCATTACAACTAACAAAAAGAAAATTATCAGTTTTTATAACTAAAGGCGTGCAGGACTTACTAAAGAAACTACCAAGAAATTCATAATAAAGGCAATAATTTTCACTTACTAAAAAAAATCATAACAGAGGCAATAATTACATTTTAAATGATACAACTATAAATAAAACTAATAACTTTAATAATAAGTAATTTTTAAATTTAATTATAATATTAAATAAAACATTTCAGGATTTACTATTAAAATTAATATTAAAAATAGGCCCAAATTCGGAACTCATTTTCAGATAAAAACATATTTGATAACAAGGCTTGATTGAAAAGTAATGTCTCCATGGCCATAATTTGTGTTTTATTTTGCATTCTATTTCCCTCTGTGTTGTGCCTGAAAGCTACATGCATCTTCTACGTAATGTACTATTATTTTTTGACATAACTTTTGTCCCTTTCCTCGTATTTACATCAAAACATGACTAGTCGAACAAACCATTCGGAGAATTTCTCTGGTTATATTCAACACTAGGCTCTCATATAAACTTTCTCCTCGTTGTCAAAAAGAAAGTGATGTCCTTTTAGGGCTCTTTCATCTTTGGGAAGAGGTAAAAATCGCCAGGTGAATGTCAAGTGCAATGATGCCTCGCTGTTCTAAATTCAAATGTAAGGGACCATCATATTCTCCAAATTTCATCACACCGACACATAGGAACAAAGAAAACAAAAGCATCTTATAGAAGTTATGTAATGCATTTAGGTACAATTAGAATTGTAAAAACTGGGTTTAAAAAAAGTTATGGTTACGAAGGCACTACTTTTCACTCAAACAAATTTTTTTATTGGTATTTCATTGGAAGATATTGAAGGTATTGAAAGAATTCTGTATTATGTAATGAAATTTACCACAATTACTACTGGTAATATGTGTGTAATGTGTGTGTTGTGTCAATCTGACACATTCGTGAATTTGTTGAATTTTTCCGGCATAATCCTGCCATTGTACAAGTTTTGATAATTGAGAAACTCCTCATGCGATATAAGAAATGTATCGAGGGTCCTAGTCATCAGAGTAAGTTTATTTTCATTTGAATACCTGAGAGTTGTTGAAAAAGTACCCTTATTAGGAATAACAATGGGTTATTAGGAATAGGAAATGGGAGTAAAGTAGCCCATAGTAGTAGTGTCCAGTTACAGCTTTTACTTTTTAGAAAATGTCTATGAATATAATACCTTACGAATCCCTAAACTCGTCACCAAATCTTTTTCGATATCTTCATCTTCTTTGGAGCTGATTCACTGGAAGCAACCTATTGTTTTGAGTGTTGCTTGGTTTCCGGTGCATATTGATGAATCCAGGTATCATCGGTGGTGACAACTCGGCGCAAATTCACGATGGCAACGCGAGTGGTAGCAATGTAATTTTGACTGCCAAATCAAAACAAACCTCTAAATAGGTTTCAAATTTGTTTTGGCTCCATTTAAAAAATAGAAGCACGCAATGAAAACACCAATTTGCCTTAACAATGCAATCTGTCTTCAAAAACATGTACTTTTTGAACCACAATCCTAATCGTGTGAGGCTTAAGATTTTTCGTATGGAATTAAAGAATGTGGTAGTAAAACTTTATTTGTTGATGATGTAGTACATTTTAAGGGCTTTAATTGTTTTTCTTTTATTATAAAGGAATGAAACTAAGCTTTTACCTTAAAATTGATCTTTACAAGGCTTAACGATTGATTGGAACTCAGATTTTTCTGGAATAACAATCTAAATATTTCTAAAGAAAGTTCAAAGATCGAGATATCTCACCAAAAGGGAAACGCCCTTATTTGGGGGTTATTAGAATTGATGACACGAGAAAATATTATGTTATATGTATAAATAGAACGTAATACTTTGATAAAACAATGTTTTAACAAACTTATTTCTCATAGTTATAAAATAAACATAGTATATAAACTGTTTTAGTCCTTGGAGCTGAAATCTATTTACTGTGCTAGTTCTTTTCTTCAAGATGATCTCCCAAAACAAGGTGTAATTTACGAACCTAACTTAAATCTTATTATCGCGATAAAATGATTCTAATGGACCTAACAAAAGCAGCTCTAAACATTTCTCAGATTTTAAAAGAAATGAGCCCAAAAAGTTTCTGTATAATTACTTTTTTACTTTTATCGGATGAGACATTTCCTCAGAAAAATTTTCGGTTGAAGTAATCAAAATCTAAAATGATGTAGAAATGGCAAAAGTATAGAAATATCAGACCTAATTTAAATCTTACGAACCTAAATTTACAAAATATAAGATTTGCTTTGTACGGATAGTAAAATAAATGTCTTTTCTAATTTGAAGTTTAATCCTTAGGTTGGATATATGTTTGTCTTACAAGATTTGTGATTGTTTTAGAATATGAAAGTTGACAGTGTGAAAAATCCCAAGGGATTAAAATAGCAACATTAAGTAAATTTCTTCATTTTGGTTCTATCTTAAAACTGATGTGCCTATGATTATAAAATAAAATATAAGGAAAAAATTTCTTTCCCTCATATAATAATTATGCAAATTAAGCTATTTTTCTGAAAGTCAAATATTGAGAGTAGAAACTAATTGCATGTCAGAAATTTCGGAAGAATTTTAAAGGCCCAAAATTCAACCTCGCCAGAAACTCAATATTAAATTTACATATATTGGGCGAGAATTCAAAATTTGTTTTAAAATAGTTTTGAATTCTATTTCTGTAACAAATTATTAAGCTTTGGGAATTACTTAAGCTCGATATAAATTAAGTAGGATGTGCAATGTTTTGTACACTTGTTTTTGTCAGATTGATTAAGACACATATTTTCTCTTTTGGGGGACTATATTTTTCCAGTTATTACTTGAAGTAAGAAAATGAAAACAATACCTTAAAAAATATATAATAGAGATTAAATAAAGAAAGCTTAAAAGAGAATTTCTGTTTAATATTTTATTTGCAATTGTAATTACACTAAAAGCATATTTAGTTATGATTAAAGTGAGCAGAAAAATACCAGGAAAAAGACTAAAATACTAAAAAGACGTAGTACATGAAAAATAAAATATTCATCCTCCCAAAAAAAAAGTTCGAATTTTGTATCACTTCATTCCCCATCAGGTTATCAAAAAGAATCAAACACGCTATCCATCAAATATTAAAGCCCTGATTAGCATCAAAGCATTTTCTGTTTCATGTGACACATTGTAGAAATTGAATAAAACAGAATAACCAAGTTATTTACCGAATTTTGTCAAATTAATAGAAAAGCCTTTAGTGATTTTTAAAACCTGCCTTTCATACTGATTTAAAGATGACAGATTGAAAAATTATACCCAATAACCTTATCATTTCATTTCGTTGCTCTATATTAATTGGTTCATGCCTTTCAAATTGTGAGTTTCTCTTGATTTATTTTTACATGTTTAAATATATCAATCACTATATTCAAAAAGTTATTACGATGTTATTTCAATCATTTTTTAAAAGTTTTAAGGAATTTAAGACTCTTTCTTCAGAATTATATAATAGTTGCAGCGGCTATCTTCAACAACATCAGAAGTTAGAACGCCTTAATAATTAGTCCGAGGGAGACGTCTCTTTTAGCTTAGTTGATAAAAGGGCAGTAAAAAGCGACTGGTCAACTCTTCTTCGTACACACTAAGTAAAGGATTCGAAACGCTCCGGCAACCGAAGTCAACTCTCTCATCCTCCACGGGAACAGAAAACAATAAACGCCGAACAATCACCATAATGTTATTTTAAATGAATCATTATTACATATTTCTCAATAATATCGCACTGTTTTCATAGAAAATCCAGAAATTTCCCAAAGGATTCAATTTTTTAGAAAAAAAGCTCATATTACTTAGTTAATGACTGATGATTTCAGTGCTTGATTTCAATATTATTTAAATAAAAAAAAATAGCATTTATTGCAAATTAAGAGAGTTATTGAAATATAATGGAGTTATTGTGCTTCAAATGTTCAGTCTTTTTTAATTTGCCCATTGTACAGAATTTGCATATGATTTCATGATTTTACATTTAATAAGAATAGTTAAGATTGTTTTTGTTGAACATAGCTTGAAGGTGACTATTCAACAAGACTCTTTTTTCTAAATTGCAAAAAGAAAGAAGTATATAGTTTTCTGATACAAAACTCAAAATCCATGCTTCGGAAAAAAAAACAGATGTAAAGATTTAAAAAGAAAAAAATATATATAGGATAGAAAATGCATATTTCGGTAAGAGGAAAGAAATTTCAAGCATGTAAATAATTTCCCGTTTCTTTTAAGAAGAGGGATTTAAATAAATTCGTTGCTATCTGTTACGATGTTTTCGATTTAAAGCTTATTTCAGAAACTGGATAAAGGTAAGCCGATTGAAAAATATATGATTTTAAAGTATACTTGGATATTTATGTGTGGTTCTTATGATGCATATAATATTATAATGCTCTCATGATTCTCAATATAACTTGACTATATTTAATCTGAGCTTCAAATTTTAAAATTATACACATAAAGTGCATGAACAAAAATTTTAATTTTTCATAATTTGCCTCCACCTCTAATAATTTCAATCATTTAGTAGCGTATTTGTTGTGTTTTTAAATTTCATGCTCACATTTTGCTAATTTTCTAAGACTTTAAGCGATATAGCATTATCTAAACAATTTCTCAGTTTTTGAAATTTGGAATTAGTTTTTAATAGTATTTTATGTAATCTAATACTTTATAACTATCCCACACAGAATAATTGAATATATTTAATGTTTTTTTTTTAAATCTTAAGGCCACTTTAAATATGCATAATTTTTATAAGCTATCCCTCAAGAACTTTATGATATACTATATAAAATCACGTATTGGGTTCCTTCTGCTGCTACTGTTTAACTTATTGTTTTTATTTTTATTGTTAAACATACAAAAATATTCTAAAAATCTCATTAATTTTGACTTTGAAAATTTTTTAAAAAAAATATTGCACACTTTAGAGTTAATGCCTTGCAGAGTTCTACAGAACTTATATTTCAGAGCATTCATAAGAAAATTTCACATTCCTACTTCAATTGGTAAAAAAAAGCATAAGGTTTCGAAAAATAGTATATGAACAAAAGTTCAACATGAAGAAAGGCGAATTTAAAATTTTCATTCCTTGAATAAAATCCATAGAATAGTATATGAACAAAAACTCAAATTGAAGAAACTCCAATTTTTATTCAATCCTGGAATAACATGATATAAAATCCATAAAATAGCTTGTAGTTTTTGCAAATTTTAATTAATTTATTTTAAAGTGCTTACCATAAGAAATTCTCCAAATTTAGGACAATAATATATTATACTTGTATAATGAATGTATAAAAGAAAACAAATAAAAGATAACATTTCATAAGGCTAAATCTTAACAATTATAAGAAATACATACCTCAGAGCTTATTCTATGCTTAGTTTTGCTACTAACATAATAAACAATATGCACATGAAATTTTTACACCTTTATTTCTATTATTTTAAAAGCCTTTGTTTGTTGAAAATTGTGCACAAAAGAAAGTATAGCTCAAAAATCCCTCCTTTGAAACCCCTCCAAGTTTAAAACTTTTTTTCGATTAAAGAACAATATTCCATACGTGCAATACATCAAAATTGAAGAAACGCATTAATGAATTGTTTTAAATAAAAATTTTAAAAGAATTTCAGTAATGTGCATTAAAATTTCGTATATACAATACAAAAAATATTGCAGAAAAGAAGTGCATAAAGTTGTGAGTATTTCACTTTTTATGGAAAAGCATTAGGTATGTTAGGTTTTTTGGAAAATAAATTATGTTATATTTTTTTCTAATGCTCAGTCACAGTTATTTAAAAACTTAACGTATATATTACTTTCATATATGAACATTCAATACAAAAAAAAAATCCTGCTTTGAAAGTTATATCTTTTTGTGACGAATTGATTTCTCCCTCCATTTCTGGGATAGTTTTATTTTCTTCTGTACTGAAATGTATAATATTCTCTTCCTTCTTTCCTTTGATATACTCTTCTATAGTTTTTACACGTTGTCAGTCCTAGATGTCTTGTTGAGTTGCGTTTTATTTTCATTTTGAACAAATTCAAGCTTTTGCAATTTTTCATATGCATCAAAAATGGCCAATTTAATAAAAAAAAATACATATATAACTCTAGAATTTTGCTGCCATATTTAGAATGATTCAAGGTATCGTATGAGCCAATAAGAAATATCGATATTTTGATGATTTTTGGGTACCATGTCACCTGAAATTTTATTTAAAAACTTATGTTTTAAATCGTTGTAAATCAGAGAAATTTTCAAAAGAAATGAATTATTACATTACATGGTATATATAAAGAACATTCTTTTCTGAATAATAAATGCCTTGCCCAAATATTTTTAAATTCTGAGCACATTTCGCAAAAGGAAAAAGAAATCATTTTGTGAGTAAAAGCTGTTGAAAAGGGAGAAAAATTTTCATTGGAGAGTATATAGTTCGAATGCTGAAGTTATATATATTACCATTACTTCATAACTTAAGAATAAAACACATATTAAAAATATAGACTTACCTTCTCGGTAATTTTATTTTCTTCCTAAATAATTAATAATTTACGGAACAAATACAGAAAATAATAATATAATACGTATATATCACATACTTCATCGTAAATATCCATCGGAACTCATTAGCAACGTCATCGTAGCAAGCTCCCCTATTTGCGATGGTCATATGTCAAATATCCGCATTTGCTGGTCTCCCCCGTGATGAGCTGTGACAGATCCAATATAGTCCTGTTCCTATTCGAGTGGAAACTATACTGTCAATCCTTACTGCTCTACCATCATGTTTATAAACACATGTACCATGGGGCATCGTAAAGTTTAATTATTACCCAGAATTAATCGAGATATCTTAATAAAATGTATTTTGTTTATTAATTTATCCTAATGTACATAATGTTGTAAATTATAACTATTAATGTTCCTTTCTTCAGCTTTAGGAAACCATAGATTTAAGTCTAACCCACGGTATCCTTAAGTTTTAATTATTATCCCAGGGTATAGTAAAGTTTTAATTATCACTAAAAATAATCGAGATTATTTTTTTATTTATTATTCTCAAAACTTCTCTTTCTCTCTTTGTAGTCACTCTCATATATTAATATTAAGATTTATATATTTCTCACAACGTTATATATATATATATATATATATATATATATATATGGAGAGAGAGAGAAAAAAAAAGGGGGGGGGGCTTTATGTGACCAGAACAGTGAAATGACTCTTCAGTAGAAAGGTAATGCATATGCAAATATCAGCACAATGACATCAGAGGAGACGTCACGACATACGAGTACGTAGAAAGCGCTCGCTTAGTGCCAGGGCACCTTAAAGGGAAGGAAGAAGGAGGACGTATTTTCAGACATTCCCTGCAAGTGAAAGTGAAATTGTGCGTTCATAATGGCTACAAGAAACCATCAGGATACATTTAAAAGTAGTAGAATGATCAGTAAGCTTGGAGTGGAGCGTAGTTTGACAAGTGTTGCACAAGATATTGGAATTGACAAATGTGTAGTTTTAAGAGCTTGGAATACCTTCCAAATGACAGGTACAGCTGTAAGAAAGGTTGGTGGTAGTCGGCCAAGGAAAATAACGGTAAGTGATGACCTTCATATCGTTCTACAGGTACATTGCTCAGCAGCTGCATTTGACAACGGGACAACAGGTATTCGGGTTTACTGCGGCCAGATGTCTTCATAAGGGTGGCCTATTCACCCGTTATCCTGAACGTCGCATACCATAAACAGTAGCCGATCGGCGACATCCTTTACAGTGGTATCAAGAACACAAAGATTGGACATTTTATCACTGGGGTCACGTTCTGTTTACTAATGAGAATCGTTTCAGTCTGAGCAACGATTCTCATTGGCAGGTGATATGGATGTAAATAATGACACGGTTTCGTCTCACTAACGTCAAGGGAAAAAACCGTTGAAATGGTTTTGGGATAAGTGTATGGGGCGGCATTATGTTGAATGGACGAACGGAGCTCCATATTTTCAACAGCGGCTCACTTACCGGAGATACTTGCTGTGATGAAATTATTCTCCTACACGTGCATCTGTTCCAAGGTGCCATTGGTCTAGACTATATTTTTGCGGATAACAGTGCACGTCTACACAAAACACCTCCTGTTGAGGAACTTCGACAAAGTGAGGATATCTACCGAAGGGATTGGCAGCGTGGCCCTCTGAAAAAATCACATCGAACATGTGTTAGTTGCTTTGAAGAGACAACAGGCAGCGAGATCGTATCATCCGGAGAACACCAGGCAGCAGAAACGGATACTCCTTGAAAAGCGGCAACTCTTATCTCAAAAATTGCTGGATAATTTGATATTGAGTATGAACAGACGATGTCACACAACCATTGTAATTAGAGGAAGTCATATCCCTAACCAAGGGACTTTGGTACTTTGGTTTGTCGTTCTTCCTTATGGCCCGGGAATGTTTTTTACTAACTCCATTCTGTCAATGAAGCCTTTTTCTGCTTTGTTCCATAATGTATGCGTACAATTCGTTTTTTGGCTACTATGATTTCATCATTCTTTAAGCGCTACACTGTGCCTTTGTAGTGTGAATTTTATGTCACCAGGTTGACTTTTTTTGCGGAATTAAGGTACAATCTAAGAAGGTGTTTCAGTTTTCGGTGACTATGCTTTCATCAACTTTTAAGTGCTACATTGTACCTCTGTATGGAGAGTTTCCCTATATATATATAACACATCGATCAATAACTCCCGAGTCTAACATTGAAAACAACATTTTTTTTGCAAAATTTTTTTTATTCATCAACATAACACCTTTTGTTAATCACCTTTTAGGGTGATACAATCGTTCCAACGCTTTTCCAAATCTTTTTTTTTTTTTTCCCCAATTTTTTTTTTCTTTTCTTTTCTTTTTCTTTTTTCTTTCTTTTTTTTTTCGCAAGAAATCTTTTTTGTTGCGAGTAAATAGCGATAAACAGCTTTCTGAATCATCGACTCGTTGCTGTTTTTGTTCCATCGAAAGCAATCGCGGCACCCACTTGGAAAAAACCTTTTTCACTCCACTTCAAAAAACCTTTTTCCTGGTCCGATCGACTTAAAATTTTGACACGTTTCAAGCAAAGGTTAGTACTCTAGAAAGACCTGGTTACTGGTTTACTACGAGCGCCATCTCTGGGTTAGTCTCGGGAGTTATTGATCGATGTGTTATATATATATATATATATATATATATATATATATACCCGTTGTATTCACAAAAATACGTTTGCTGGTATTTTATTTTTTACTTATCCTTTGCTCATAAGTTTATCTCAAGTAATATATTAGTTTTAATATCTCATATCCAATATTTGCTATGTATTCCACATACCTTGGATATATAACTTTCGATATTACTCTGATTGAATAGGAAAAAAGTTGTTTCGATATCTTTTCTGATATTTACTCAGATATGAAATAAACTGTATTTGATACTCATACGATCTCTATCATAAGATTGCGAGTATTTGTATTTCAGTTATTTGGAAGGATTTTAATTAACCCCATATTTCTGCACTTCTATTTTATTATATGCCATTATTAAATATGTTTTAATTAATTTTAGCAAAACATTTATTCTTCTCAGAAATATATACATTTGTAAGCACACGGGTAGAGCTAATGAATATAAGTAGAATTTAGACTGTTTCATTTATCCAATTTTTATAAATATACATTTTTATCACTGCACGTAAACTTTTAAAATACCACTATTCCTGATTTTATAACTGGATGGAATTGGATTTGTGACTGATTAGAGATATCTGTGAAAAACATTTCTGAATATTAATTAACCCTTGTATACATGATATTGTATTATTGACATCAAAGCTATTATTGTTGACTTGTTTGGTTTCAGGAAGCTGTAAATTGCAGTACCGTAAAGTTTTAATTATTATCCCACTGTAACGTAAACTTGTAATTATTGCCACAAAATATTCGAGACAGAAACTTAATTTTTACTTACTATTCTTGAGACTTCTCTTCATAGTCACCTTCCAGGGTTATACATTTCTTCGGCATTCTTGACCTTTCGAAGGCCGTCATGTTATAGAACTCAGTAGATTGAACTCCACTTCTCCGTATTGTGGATTCTACGTCAATCTACGGCTTCCTGAAACCAAAGAAATCAACACTAATACTTGTAACTACAATTTATAACATTTTGTTCAAAAGGTTCAATTAACATGCAGAATGAATTTTCTTTCCAGATATATCTCGGTTATTTCTTTATAATAATTAAACCTTTACCATACCTTCAAGTAAATAATAATTATAGCATTTTAATGAGTATTATATTTTGCAGGAATGCTAATATTACCTTATTGTATTATAATATTCATATATTCTTGGATATTCAAAATTCGACTTCAAATTAATTATTTTTATGAGGAATGAAAATAATTTAGAAGTGAAATTAAGCTTTAAATTTAAAATTTATTGATTATTTTATGTTTCTCAAAATACCTCCATTTGTAGTGATTATAAAAATTCACACACACACACAAAATTCATGTAATTGTTTTTCGTATTTACTATCTAAATTCTAAAGCGCACTTTTGATTCCATAATTTTTATTTTTTAATCTTAAGCTGTTCTGCGGTGAATTCGTATTTTTCAGAGTTTCATATCGGAACTCAATGCTCTCAAATAGAAGTGAGGGGATGTGCAAAATGGGTAGCAAGCTCAAGTGTCATCCTCGTCTATTGGCCGTCGCTCAGAATTACGGGGTATGTTACCGATAGCCTTAAAAAACGACTGCTGGTGAGATTCTTAATCAACTACCTAAATACTAATAGGTTTTGGAAAAATTAAACATTAGCCAATTTTTCTTTAATCAGGTAGGCTTAATTTATTTTTCTTTAAGATATGAGAGTATAATGATTGTTTTTTTTTATTTAATCCGATTAACATTGCACAAATATAATTCAAAGGCTATTGGCTAAGGACCTCGCTATTCTAAGCCACGAACGAAAGCCGAAGAGGACAGCTAAGCTGGACGGAGCTCTCTCTCTCTTAATTTACACGCTATTACATATGAGGATTTAGAGGTCCAATTAAATTTAGTGCATAGCAATCTCCATTATTTGGACTCGTGACCATGACCCTGTGACGCCTGCCAGTTCCGGGCTGCCTCTTGTGCCATAGCTAAATTCAATGATTAAACACTAAGACACAATACGTCAATCAAAGAGACTCTAGAACAATATTTACGGAATTTATTAACTTCTAATTAATATAACAACAATTATTTATGCTCTCCCGGGGTAGGATTCTACTAACCTAATTCAATCCACCAATAATAATCTAAGAGACTCTTACCACTAAGTCTTCCTCGACTGCAATTCAGACTCTGGAACCAAATGTAACCCTCTCTACACCTTTAATCCAATCGCCTATTTCAACCTCTCTTTCTAACTCCTCCTTCAACCTCTCTTTCCACTTCTCATTCAGCCTCTTTCCCCTTCTCCTTCAGCCTCTCTTTCCACTTCTCCTTCAGCCTCTCTATTGCGACTTTCAGTCGGAGTTTATATATTTCCTAACTCTCCCGCTTCACTTCATTTCTACCTGCTTTCTATCTACATATTCCCGTTTCATTTTTGGTTGGGCAAAGGTTGTTTAGCAAAAGCAATCAATCTTAATTAAAAGTCCCCAAGGTTAGTGAAGCGAAACCGTGAATAGACCAATGTCACAACCCTACTTGAATGCCACTGATCATAAAACACAAAATATTGAGCAGACACAACCCATCATTCACGAATGTTAAATTGAAAGTATTTCCATTATGTTACTTTCATTTCTAAGTCTTTCCTTGAAACACATTAGCAACAACATAGCATTAGAATTAGCATAATGTCACAGTTAAGATACCTGAGACTCTAATATGATTCAAAATTTGCTTTTCTTTTCTTTTAAAGAATAGATAGAGCTATGCTAAATAATGTGAGAATTTTTTTCATCCTTTAGCCTTATAATATATATATATATATATATATACTTAAAAAATATTATTAATTGAATTAGTTATATGAAATACAGAAAATAATGAAAATTTTAAAAAGCACGGTGTATTACGAAGCATATTAGAAATTTACGAAACGATACTAAAAGCGATTTATATAATTCAAATGAGAATCACAAAGATATATTATTGATTAAAAGCTTTATTGTTTGAAAAAGTGAGTAAAATCTTATAAAAATTTCTTCTACTTAAAATTCCTTATAGGGAAAATTTAGAATCTTTTTAGGTTAAAACATTGCATGCTTTTGAAATAATATAGAGGAAATACTGTTATCAGTTTTATTTATTTTTATTCATTGCAAAAATGTATACTAGCTCTGTGATCATATAAATGAAGGTTTTCCACTTCTTAAGAAAATAACTTTATAAAAAAAAAAACATTGTGTCACAATTCAGTTAATTGTTAGTTTATTGTAAGTTATTTTTAAATATTGCAATCAATTATTTTGAACAGGGTTTTTAAAAAGTTTCTGCTATTAAATAAAGTTTCTGTTGTCGCTAATATATTTTTTCTGCATTTTACTCAATTGCTGTTAAGTAAAAAAAAATTGTCTTCTTAAAGTCGTTGTTTAATGCTTTCAGCTACAGAATTATGAAACTAATTAACTAATCCATAAGTAAATTGTGCCATTTCATCACTATCCTATAAGATTTAAAAGTAAAAAAATCATTATATTTCATTCAGTTTTTTAATTTATCCATTTTTAAGGTTTATCCAAAAATAAAAATAAATAAATTTCTTGCTTTTTAAGCTATAAAATAAGATATTTGTTTATTCTATATTATTACATTAATTTGTTATTTGTTTAATAATTATTTAGCCTTTAATTAGATTCAAAAGCATTGATTGATAATTATTTAGATTCAAAAATGGAACTAATTTACCAACGCATTTAGTAACGAATTTCTTCTTGACGAAAACAAAGAATCTGGTGCCCAATCTATATATTTTGAATCTTCGCCCCAAATGATCTTTCACCCACTAAATAAATAACCGATAAATGTCTTCCATTACATTTCCCGTTGCACTAAAGCATTTCCAACAGTTTTCCATTGAAGTCCATATTCCCAACCTTTCATTCCTATCTTGGTAGCATTATCCGTAGCTATTCCCTTAAAGAACCCAGGAGGTGAAAATAGCGCTATCTTTCGAGATCAACGTCACAGCCCAGCCAAAGTTTTCTAAGCACTCCAGAAAAACTTTAAAAGAAAAAAGCTTTTCTCGCCCTGGTGTTCTCGAGTTACGCTTCTCCCGAAAGATTGCTTTTCGAGGCTCGAACAATGTATCCACTAATGGAGCAGAACATAAAAGCTGCAGCTTCTTATTCAGTGTTTCTGAAAGTGGATTATTTTCACCCTCTTATACCTTATAACATTATGTCTACTTAAATCAGGATTTAAACATTCAATATTTCAAGAAAAATTCAACGGTTCGTTTTTAATCCTCAAGGTTTTGTGTAGCAGCGAAATTTATTTTCATTTCCTTTGCATTCAGCGGTCGAGAATGCATAATTCATATAAAAATGGTTTTTGAAAATATTTTTTCTATAAACTTATTTCAATATTTTGCATCTAATACCAAAGTTAATCCTCTTTAACATAAATATTTCAGTGCTGCAGTTTTTGCGGTTGAAAGGCCTTTTTTTCCAGGAATAACTCACACGGTAAATATGTTTACCGGAGAAAAAATAGCCTCATTGAGTTGAAAGTAAAGTGAGCTAGGAGTAGAACATTTTTGGAAATGTTGTCATAAAGTAAACAGAACTGCACTGAGTAGGATATTTTCCAACATTCTTAAGAGTATATATACATATAAAATAGTGAAAATCATCACAAAAATATCCTTTTTGTAGGCTTAAGGAATCTTTCGAGCTTCCTAAAGCTGCTACAAATTTGGAATGTTCAAAGAAAGGTAGAGATTTCAGGGAAAATATTCCAGAAAAATTTCGTTAGTCAAAATTAAATTTTTAAACAGTGATTATTTTGATAAACACCATTTCCTTCGGGAAATAAGAAATTCGGGTTTCACGCACTTTAGCTATTTCAGAAAAAAGACGTTCTCATTGAAATCTATAGAAACTCTGAAATAAACTTTCCCTCCATAATAACATTCGGCAAAAAAATATACATATTTCGCTATCCATTTAAGAACAATATTTCAAAAGAAACTGTTTAAATTTATTTATTATTTGTTTTAACTAAAAGTTAAGTAGATGTCCTCTAGAAAGTTTAGTGGGTCTCAAAACATTGAGAATACAGCTGCAAATCCATAAGAAAATGCTTAACAAAACTGACGTTTTTGATATATTGAAATTTTAATAATTTTTCATGCGTAAATAAATAAAGCTCAAAAATTGTGGTTTGGTTCACGTAAGTAGATGATACTAAAGCGCATGTGAGAATTTTTCTTGCCAATAGAAAGCGACAATAAGTGAGGAAACGTAAATGCAAAATAACAGAAAAATTTGAACTTGTAAATATAAGGTTTACTCCGGGAAAATAGGTATCATTTGTCTTTTCAATTAATTTATAATTTCTATAAAATAAATAATGTAAAAATGGCACAAATTTAATTTTGGGAAAATTGCATAAAATTAGAAAACTATTTTAAATTGACAGTAAGTCCTTAGCATTCTCTTTAATATTTAAATGAAACACAAAAAGTAATATCGTATTTTTAATTTCGAAAATATCAAGCTGTCAATGTAAAATATGTATGAAACAAAACTGATCAAAATGTTTTGTTCGAAACTTGTGACTTAATCCTTTTACGCGTCTCGTCTGTCCTCTTAAATGTTACTCGAACTTTTCAAATCGAAACTCCAACTTAGTTCAAGCACAAATAAAGTAATTAAAATAGTTAGTTACGTTTCAAAATAAAGATTATTAATTCTCAACCAGTTTCAAGTCCCATGCCAAGAGTACTAACAAATTTCTATAATGTAGCAAAGAATACGTTTCTGAAAAGGATGCGAGTAAATCCTCCAAATAGTCAATTAACCACACAGCGTTGGGTCCCAACAGATCACGTAGACAAGCAAAAAAAACTCCCACGCACTTCACATGGCTCTTCAATTTACCCAAACCGTTTCTCAATTCAATTCTCGGTCGCTTTTATGCAACTTGATTAATCTATTCACTCCACTTTTAAAATCTACTTAATTTGCTTAGCTGTGTTTCATTTGGTTGGAAAGAAGTTAGAAATTTTAATATAAAGTCAGAAAGAAATCCCAGATTTTAGTTAAGGAAAGTTTCACGACAAGCCCTTGCTTTGAACTTAATTCAAGAAAATAAGTATATATTTTCCTTGGTTCGAGCCTTTTATCTGTCAATAAAAGTGTGAAACATCATTAGACATTATTCGAAAAACTCACTTTATTCTCATTTGTTTTTATCACTTAAGTGTTATTTAGTCGAGTACTTCATTTTATCCATTTTAAAGTAAAGGTTTCGCGACACAATATGGGGATTTAGCATCTAGTACTTTGACTCCTCAAGCAGATCTTTTTCACAAATCGACTATAAAGAAAATGTCATACATCCCAATGTATTCTAGTCCCTCACCAATTTGTGCAAAAGGCTGGCGTCGTATCTTTCCATTTACCAAGTCATATCTCTCTCAGGATGGTGCATAAGTTGAGCATCCTTAGGGAATTTTCCTTAACCGGCTTTCAAGTAGTAAAGCAGAAATCTGATACTGAAAGTAACGATATTTCTGTTCAAGAACTAAAAAAGACATTTTATTTATTGTTATTTCGAAGCGGTGTAAGATATCCGCAGCTATTAAATCAGATAAACGAGCTTGATTTTTTAAGCTTATGAAAGAAAACAAAAAATATTTCCTTTTAGATTAAAAATATAGCAACGAGAAATGCGTACAAATAGAAGGATTATTCAAGCAATGATTTTCACATAATTAATTTATTAACTATGCATAATGTACATCAGAAGCAATTTATAAACAAAGAATATTTTTACCTCATCTCCCAATTAAAATGTTGGATATCAGAGCAATAAAAGTTATGAAATAAAAAACAACACCGCGTGTGGAATAACGTAAAGTTTAGCGACAACAAATTAGTCTAGCGTTAATTAGAAGAATGAATTTATAAGGAAAAAATCATATTCAGAATGCGTAGATTTTTTTTTCAGATTTGTTATTACGCTACCTTATCACTTTTGAATTCGATTTGCTATAAAAATTTTCGTGGCTTAAAAAGATCATCTGAAAAGAAGAATTTACATAAAAATTTATTAATTTGTATATTTATTCGAATGATTTTTTTAATATTCGTGATATGTTTTCAAATAAATTTCATGACGTGAAATGGAAAAAGTCGAGAGATTGTCGAACTCTTTCAATCAATTAAACCATGACACGATTAAAATATCTAAGCAAAAAGGAAATATTTTTTAAATCCAAAAATACTATAACTTAAAATATAATTAATTTTAGATGCGCAAAGAAAATAAGGGATGATGACGAAAATGAAACAGGAAAATTATAACATTTTGTTGTTTAGAATTAAAAAGTCGGTTTTTAGTGAAGTTAAATATAGATGCATACCACCTCGCTAAAGAATCTTTAATATTGACAAAATGCTGAATTAATTTAAGAGCCAATATGTTTTATAACAAAATAGTTAAATTTTTTACGCACAATTCGGTTTTATTACTCAGTGATAAATATATTTTATAAAGTATATGTATTTAAGAAGCAAATTCTAGATTTAAGCTTTTGCACGTTGCTTAGACATTCTTAAATTGCGAAAAAAAATTTAGTTAACTTTTAGCACTTTTTATTTATATTCTAGATATTAGTAAAAGAAAATTTTTAAAAGTTATTATATTTGATTTCTGTCACTTTAGAAACTGGTAACCATCCAAGTATCCAATAGTTAATTGTCAGCTTTTCTCTTTTAATGTTTTCTATTATTTTTACCATCCCCTAGGATTTCTTATAATGAATGTGGTACTGTATTAAAAAATGGAAGGAAAGATAATCAAACGACCAAACTGGGACAAAAAAGCCAAAAATCCTCGAACGCTTTTATCCGTCACAAAATCCTGGAGCACTTTGACACGTGTGCGGACAAGAAATAATAGGAAGTTGACAGTCTAGTAGCCTAGAAATATCAACAAATACCAGAACTCGCGAGTGAAAGCTTCTTCATGGTGAAGGGAAAACTTAATACCATTTCCTTTTCTGTTATCTTTTCCTTACTTTCAAAATTAAGGTGTTGTAACAAGATACAAATAATGTTGTCATTTCAAGGAATGGCAAGGACAAATTAATTTGTTGTACGAAGTGATAGAAACAGAAAAAGAAATGGCTCAGCAGAGAAATGGTGGATTTTCTTTCTCTGTCGAAGCATTCAATCAATAAATACACGAGTGAAATAATACGAACAAAATCGAACGCAGTTTTAACGAGAGTGACTCGTTGTCTTAAAAGGCAAGAAAATATTTTGAATAGTTTCCCTTTTTTTTTTTTGTCATTTTTATTTTTATGCAATCCGTAACAAAAGACGTTTTATCCATTATATTAAACTAACAATATTTTACAGAGAATTCTGGTTATTTTTGAAACACCAATATCATTTTGTGCAATCATTTTTATATAATAGGAACGAATCTTAAAAACATAAGTGAAAAAAAAAAATTATCAAGATTTTATTTAAAGATGGATTTAAAGGTATAAAGATATTAAATTTGTTTACATGTTATTGCGTTATCGAAGAATCAAAAAAGGATATTTTTACCCTTCAAAAGCATGAAGCAAAACATTCATATGAGTGGGTGGTAAGTTTAAACTTATTTTGAAAGCGAAAAACATCCTCTTCCAATTCAACAACGCAAACAACATTCCCCATTTCAAATAGACAAATGAAACCACCCTTCATTAAATATTTTGTTACCCCTCTTCAAAGAATCTATCTTTCAAAGGAAATATCTACAAATATTTACCTTTTTTACTCTCAAGCAGTGCCAATAAGCTGGGTAGAGAACCGAATATCAGATATCTTTTTGTTAATATCCCACAGTTCGTAGTTTTTTTCGTGTTTTGCAGAGACGAGCTGTTTCTCAATAAGCGAGTTATAACCATGGGATTAATGTGGGAAATTCTTTTACAAAATTCCGTTTTAAAGCTTGTTTTTCAAAAGTTTTTTTTTTTTTTTTTTTTTTTTTTTTGTTAAAAAAAAAAAATTTTTTTTTTTTTTTATAAAAAAGGAAAAGGGGAAAAAAAAAAAAAGACA
>BMAW01109905.1:512557-527575 GCA_019974015.1 Nephila pilipes | reverse complement strand
TTTTTTTATTTTTTTAAAAATTTTTTTTTTTAATTTTTTTTTTTAAATTTTTTTTTTTTTTTTTTTTTTTTAATTTGAGCTTAAAAATAAGTTTTTTTTTTTATTTTATACATAAAGGTAAGGCAGAAAATTAAAAGTCCTCATTGCGAAAATATTTTTAATTTAAGGTAAAAAATATCATAGCGATATCATTATCAGCCTCGATTATAGTACCTTAAATATAAAAAAATATATTAAATCTTAATAATAACATCACATACATTTACATTTTCGAATAAATTTACAACGTTAAAAATATATATGATTTCATGCGAGATCGTATTGAAAACAATTAGTAAAAGCATCAGATTCGTCAGTTATGAAAAGACTATTTGTTGAAATTCGTTTCACAGACGTAAAAGAAAAGAAAAAAAAAATAACAATATCTCTCAAGCCGAAAATGAAACAATTTACTTATTATTTCCGACAGCTAGCTTTTAGGAAAGAATTAAGTTTTTAAGATTATACATAGAACTTAGATTTTGGCAATTTCGCTAATTTTGAAAATGTGATGAACTTGAAGACATGGTGAATATATTAACACAGAGAGAGAGCCAATTTTCGAAACTTATGAAGAAAATACAAGTGAACAAAATTTTATGAAGCTTTTATTTTAAAAAAAATTAAAGGTATAAAGATATTTTTAATATAAAACAATACATAACGTATAGACATTTGAGGCGCTTAACTGAAATACCTAGGTAGTTACCGATAAATTAATTACCATAGTTGTGTACTAATATATAAGGTCAAAAGAAGTATTAAAGCCTCAAGCTTTTATAAATAATGAATTATTGTGCACTTAAAAAAGTTATTTTATACCAAATTACTATAAAAGTTATTTTAGTCCATATTTAAACAAAATCTTTATTTAGTTTCTTTTATTTTTATTTATTTGTGATTCTTTCTAGTCTGGATATTTAAGACTAAAAAAATACTATTACATGATTTATACGTGTGGACAAAATTTCAACTCGATTTGACGTTCTTAAGGCATGCCCTTCCCCTGCTTTCAAGTCCGTCTTTGCTTGAGCATACCGTAAGCAAATAGAAAATAGCGGTTTAAAAAAAAACAATGGAAAAATCCATTTTTAAAGTATTTAGAATTCAGTAAGTTTCATAATCGAGAAAATTTTAATTCATTTTACAATTCTCAATAAAAATGTGTGTGTGTATAGCATTGGGAATTAATTTCAAAAAGAATTTTATTATTAAAAGAACTTGACAAAAATTCATTTAAAAAAAATCCAAACATAATTTTCAATATCATTTTAAAAGTAAAACTAATATTTGTTAAATTCTGATTAAAATTATTGAGTCGTTCATCATTATAGCATGTACTAACAAAATTGGAATTTTTAAGTAATACCAGTGTTCACTTTGCGTAAAAATATACACTCCATGCACAGAAATCAGCAAAAAAAAAAAAAAAAAAAGAGAAGAGAAGAGAAGGGAAGGGACAAAAAAATTCTTCTAGGGAATTTATAAAATTACTCTAAGGCAAAACGAAGTGAATCATTGTATTTTGCTAATTTCGTTTTTTTTTTTTCATTAACGTCACACTAGAAGCAACGCGAGGGTTATTGGCGACGGACCTCGTAATTTTGAACCCCGTTTAAGGGACCTCCCTCTTCTAATTTTCACACCACGTCAACGGGAGGACTTTGGGTCCAGGCAGATTTAACGTACATTAGCCCCGGCTACACGGCGGGTCACTGGTAGCCAAGGATCGAACCCGAGACTGAACAAAAACCGTTGGTCACAAATCCGAAACCATGACCACTAGGCTACCGCGGACACGTATTTTGTTAGATGAAATTGTATTCATTATCTTTCCAAATTAAATCTAATTCCTATCAAAGTATTTAACATGTAAGTAATAACATCAAATAAATCTAAAAATCCTACATTAAAAACAAGATCTTATTTCATTCAACAAAAATTTTATTTTCCAATAATTTATTTTGTCTAATTACCTCTAATATATTTGGTACATCACAGTAGCAGACTTATTAGAATCTAATATATAATGGTATATTATTATATAAAGTGGTAAAAAAAGTATTTCTTAAAAAAAATTTTATTAGCACCTTATGCATTTAATTTATGTTTGTTGGTTTTATTAACAACACGAGGACTATTGATGACGAACCTCTTAATTTTGAGTCTCGGTCAAGTGACGAGGACGACATCTGAGTTGGCACCTCCTTCTCCAAACTTCCACACCTTAACAACGGAAGGACTTGGAACCTCAACTACAAGGCGGTATTTAGGGTCTTCAAGTCTCGAACCCATGACTTGACGAAAACAACGCCGGCAACAAGTCCATCCCCACTTGGTTTCACGACCACTTACGTTACCAAGCAACGAAGATAAAAGCCTTTTGAAATTCAAAAGTATTTGAATACACTCTTATTTATTGACATGAAATCGTTTCAATGAACACGTAATTAATATCTTTTGTCAATAAATTTGCAAAACATAAAATATATCACCTCTGATACTATATGTTTCATTCGTATTTTTACTCTGACATTTGATATTTCGATCAGTTGATGAAAGGATTCTTTCAACAAAAACGTGATATATTTCATTCAATGGGGGGGGGGGGGCCAAAATTATGAGATCCGTCGCCAATAGCCCTCGTGTTGATTCTAGTACGCCGTTAATAAAACCAGTCGAACCACCATTCAATGGGTAAAAGTAAATGGGAATCATTATTCTGGTATTAAATTATGTAACAAATATAGGTATATTTTTCACTGTAATTATATTACTTAAAAATTATTTTGTGCTTTGATCCCTGTAATAAATTAATGGTAAAGTCAGCAGGGAGAAACTTTTTGAGATTTAACTCTTTAATAAGCTATATGTTGTCTAATAAAAAGCCATCAAATTTTAATTCATTTAAAGAGATTTTAAAAAATTTCTTTCAATCAAATTAGAATACATTAGTTAAAGTTTTTTATTCTAATTGTTCTGTTACATAGTTAAACTACATTTAATTAACTACTGTTAGATATATCTCAAAATCTGCATTGTAAAATACAAAATTCCTGCCGCTTCGTACAAAAATACAAAATAAAATGAAACTACTTTCTGGATCCATATGTGAAGTTGTAATGAAAGTCAAACAAGAAATGAACAAACTTTTTTAATTTTATAGTTTAAAAAAATTATTAGTAGTAAAAACAACTAAGCAAACCTTAAATGATGTAGTAGACAGACGCTATAACTATTGCATTGTAACTGGCAAACTATTACTTTCACAACTCAACTTTTTTATTCGCCAACTCAAGAATTCTGTGACCTTACGCAATTCTTTAAGTTTTTCTCGATTTAAACTCGCTTCTGCTTTTTTTAAAAAAACTTGAAAGCCTTCGTTGAAATATCTCTTAATGCTACTAACATCCAGTCTTTATAAAATATATAGTGTTTCTATTCTCTAGTTTGTAGGAGTTTTAGAAATTCATGGGCTTTTAAGACTATATTTCTCAATTGTGATTTTTAAAAAATTACAATCATGCATTAAAAATGTTATTTGATTTTAGTATAAAATTATGTCAGCTGAAACGAAACATCAACAAAATTTGGACATAGTACGAAGCATTGAAAAACGCACATTACTCTCCCCCTTTTATGTTGTTCAATAATCTTTAGTTCTGCTCATTATTACTTCAACTAACCTGACAACTTGACAGTTTGATAAGTTCAACTAACTAACTTCAACGTAACTTGTCTTCTATCTTCTTCATAATAAATGAAACCAAGAAAAAAGAGCAATTTTTTTCTCCTTTTTTTCCATCCATTGTCAAATATTAAGTAAAATGTATATGTTTGAAAGAATCGGTAATGCGTTAGATACAATTTACTTCATAGTTTTGGATCAAAAATAATAATGATGATAACTAATCCATAGTTTTGACAGAAACTATTAAAAAGGAATTCACGCAGTTCGTACTAAAGATTACTATTACAATATATATTTGATATGACTATTTTAAAAATAAGATAATCAAACTTTTTTTTGCGCTTATATCTAGCGCAAAAGTCAAAGGTCAATCTCATCAAAATAATTTAATAAATAGAAAACTCTTTATATACCGACAAATATTACAGTCAGCGAAAACTTCTAAATTCAGCAACGACAGTAAGATATGTTTCTCACCACTACCGTGACGGAAATTAATTATTCTCAGAAATGTTTGCGGTAGAAGAAAGAGCATAATTAAATGTGGTAATAAATGTAGCATTTAATGATAAAGCACTTTTTAAAATGTAGTGCAGTCCCTAGATAATACAGATTTTCCGTACAAGAAAACACACCCACGTATAAGTTTTTATGAACACTTCTCCTTTTTCGCTTGTTGCCTCTTAATTAAATGACAAGGTATATTTGCGCAGCAAAGGAGCAAAATTGTAGTGAAAGCGTTCAATCTTTTTTTAAGAATTCCGCAAATTACGCTGAAAATGTATTCGGTTTGACTGCTTCGTATCATGTGTCTTCTATATAACTGTAGTTTATTCGTTCGTTTTGTTTGTTATTATTCTCTTCGTATCCCTTTTAGATAGTTTATTTATTTTTTATTAAATTTTGTCTTCAAAATACTGTTTTGTAAAAGTAATAAGTGCGTGTTAAATTTTCTACAAGTTGATGATAAAGATAATAAATAGTCAGCATAAAGTCTTTGTAATTAACATAGTTTGAATAACAACGTTTCGATAGAAAAACAAAACTAAGTTTCCCTGGTCGATATTTCTTGTTTCTTTTTATACAAACCTTAAATTCGTACAGTATGCGTTTACAAGATTCGATTTTCTTAAATTAAATTAAATTACACTAAAATAGCATGAAGCTAAAAACTTTTTTTTATTTAACTTGTTATGTTCATAACACATCAATCAATAACTCCCGAGACTAACATTGAAAACAACATTTTTTTTGCAAAAATTTTTTTTATTCATCAACATAACACCTTTTGTTAATCACCTTTTAGGGTAATACAATCGTTCCAACGCTTTTCCAAAAATCTTTTTTTTTAAGTTTTCTTTTTTTCCCGCAAGAAATCTTTTTTGTTGCGAGTAAATAGCGATAAACAGCTTTCTGAATCATCGACTCGTTGCTGTTTTTGTTCCATCGAAAGCAATTGCGGCACCCTCTTGGAAAAAACCTTTTTCATGCTCAATTTTTCATGAAGGATAGTAAATACACTTCCATATGATATCTGTGTCATCTCAGCAATCTCACGGAGCTTCACTTTACGATCTTTCATTATAATTTTTGTCACTTCACTCACATTTTCCGGTGTAACGGCTTCCACAGGTCTACCGGAGCGTTCCGCGTCATTTGTGTCGGTACGACCATGTTTAAACTCGGCAAACCACCGACAAATCGTTGCTTTTGATGGACAAGAGTCCGGGTAACATTTTTCAATCCATTGTTTCGCTTGCACGGTGTTTTTACCCATTAAAAAACAATGTTTTATCAGAACACGAAACTCGTTTTTTTCCATTTTTTAAACAAACTACAAAACGACTTTACTCCAACCTCGATAACTCAACTGTTTCTGGTCCGATCGACTTAAAATTTTGACACGTTTCAAGCAAAGGTAAGTACTCTAGAAAGACCTGGTTACTGGTTTACTACGAGCGCCATCTCTGGGTTAGTCTCGGGAGTTATTGATTGATGTGTTAATCTCCTCATTCTCTTAATTTCCTCTTACCTTATTTGAGAACTTAAAGGACTTATTGTATTTAACGTATCTATTATTAACTGTGTTAAACATTAGCTTCCATTAATAAGTATAAATTAGCTTCATTAACATTAGCTTCCATTAATCAGCATATTGACCCCTGTACCACGACCCCTGCTGGTCACGAAGCTCAAGACCATTGCATTTAGTTGCCATTTTCAAGAACAATTTTTCAAAGTTGTCTGATAAAACATAAAAAAGAGAGAAAGGGTCCTTAACCTCGCTTTTTTGACTTAATATTGTAGAGTACAAAATACAACGTAACAAAAATTGCTTAAATTTTCGAAAATGAACTGAAAAACAAAATTTCTTAAGAGGCTGCATAATGGAAAGGGAAAATGATCAGTGTATAATGAAAATGAATGCTTCCAAACGACATTTTGTGATATGTTTTATGATCAACAACAAAAACACTTAAGATATCTCTTTTTGATACCTGTATTGTTTAATCAGTATTACATTAAGGGTACCAGGTTTTGGCGGGGGAAATAAAATACCGAATTTAATTTTTTTTTTTTTTTTAAACATTTATGTTTCAAAAATTTTTCGTAGAGCTTAGAGTTTCTGTGTGCTTAATAAAGATATTATAATCCTTTTATTGAGCTATAAAAGTATTTTTATGTCAAAAAGTTTTTCTTTCCCTTTGACTTGAATATGGACATGACTTTTCAGGTATATTTGATTTTAGGTACCATTTATAAAAATAATATTCCATAAATATGCAAAATATTTTATTCATCATACAGAAAACTATACACAAAATATAACGCACAAACTTTTTAATGATATTTCCATATATTTATTTTGAAAAAAAAATTATAGAACTTCGTCATTTTAGAAGTTTTAATTTTTTTTTCTCTCTATTTTCATATAAAAAATTTCTTTAGATTTGTGTATTACTTAGAGTAAAATATTTTAGGCTCACTATATATGTGTGCATGTGTACTTAATTAACATTTATGGAAGCTTAAGAAATATGGAACCAGATGGCGTAATAGTTTTGTTTAAAAGGTACTTCAATACAAATATATTTAAAAAAAAATCATATTCATATTCAACTCAGAAGAAAATAACAACATTTTGACTAAGAAACTACATTTGCCGTTCTATAAAGTGAATAAACATCGATGTTAGACGCACAAAAAATCTAAGCTCTACTAATAATTTGAAAAGATATATATCACAGAAACAAGGATTCTTAGATATTGTATTCTAAAATTCATTCGCATCTCCAGGTTCTCTTAATTAAAATACATATAAAAACTGGTAATTTATACTCATACAGGGGACCTTTGTCTCTTAGAAGAGCTTTCAAAATTTCATACAATAACGTTAAATCACGTTTAGAATTAAATGCTCTAGTTATTCAATTTTGAGTTGATAAATAGTCATCCACTTTTGTTCTAATCATCCCATAATCATGCTCAAAATGTCAATTGTGATTATGGTATATTATTATTATTGCATAAATCTCTTAATGTATTAAATGCATATTTCCTGGAATTCGTTCAAAATCATGTTGGCTATATTTATTTTCTTAATAATTTATTTAAAACCCAACATTCTCTCATAAAGGAAAAAATTAGAGCACTCGCAAAGTCGTTATGTTATAAAACATAAAATATCTTGATTCAACTTACCAACTATTTGAATCGAAATTAATTTAATTATTAAAATAGAAATTTCTGAAAAAGAATGAAGGTGAGAGTTTCGTCTCATCCCAATCGTCTTTCTTTATTTTTAATTCTTTCTTTGTAATTTGAAATAAAAAAATGCTTTAAAAAATTAAACATTAATTACAAAAAACTCTCAAGCTTTCTTTCTCTTTCTTTTTTGTGTGTCCAGAAAATAAAGCAATGGATATTCAAAAAAAAAGATTTTAATCAAACGTTGTGGTTGTTATTTCCACGTGTATTAAAAGAGTAATTAACAAACTCATTTCTAAATTTAAATAGAGTTTGAAGTTATTCCAAACACTTGTCATCTAAAGATTTTTTACATGTGGAATGATTTAAAAAAATTAGAGCATTCATTAACGTAAAAGGTTTTTTTGCTAGGCATGTCACAAAATGTTTAATATATCATAAAAGTTTTCTAATTGCACAACAGTAATAATATTAAACTCTTTGACAGATGCATCCATCAATTTATTATTATGTCATTATTCTTTCTTTTTATGAAATACAATGTTGTCATTTTTTCATTAATATTTAGATTCTAATATTCTCTAATGTTCTGTTTGGAACAGATAAATAACATTTCCTATTGGTACATCAAAATATAAAAATTTATTACTAACTTTTATTCAGACAAAATACTATTTGATTCTAAATTTTTATTTAGGGACATGCCTCTTCCTTTTCCTTGCCTTCTTAACTGCGAGTGTAGAAAGTATTCGTACATTGATAGTCATAATCTATATAAAGAATCCTCGCTGTCAAAAAATATATATAATTAAATTATACAATAAGTATTGAGGTTTATATAATAGAATACAATTTATACTATTTATGTGGGGAAAACTATATATAAGACTGGTTAAGACATAAATGATGCATAATCTTGTGGTGTAGAAAGTATTCGTACAATGTTCATAATATCAAAATGCTTAAGCTAGAATTTCATACTACTTCGTAGGATATCTTTTAGCTTCAGTAATTTCTCTGAATTTTCTTTGCAGAAATTCAACCTAATTTAATGTCACTGAACTGGAAGAGTGGTCTCATTCTTGTTTAAGGGAGTTTTTTAAGTCATGTTTATTAGAAATCAATCTAGTTCTGACATTTTGATCAAGAATTTTCCATACACGTTCCATGGAATTAATGCCTGGTGACTGAGAAGAAAAATTCACAAATTTAGTATTGTTATTTCAAAAAATATAGTCGAGTATTTAGAGCTGTAGGGTTCGGATCATTGTTATGAATATGAACATAATGACCATGAGAACCCATTTTTGTTGCACTGGACTGTAAATTAACTTTCAAAATATCTATATAAAGCTATTGAATCATAATTACAACAATTGGGATTAAATTATGAATCCCTTTGGCACTCATACAATTCCAAACAAGCATACTCCTGCCTCTAATTTCAGTGTTTTGTTTCCTCCACATCATTCATCTACTGTACGATAAAAAATCTTTTATCCCTGGATAAAAAGATAAAATTACTTAACATAATTTTATTATTAATTTCAAAGAAACTAACATCAGTATATCTAAACAACTTAAAGATATTACGATCAAAAAAATTATCTTCGTAAAAATATAAGTAAATATTGGCTAATCATTTACTTGCTGGCCCACCCTGTGGTTAATCTTTAATCTACTTATACATTTTATTATTAAGAAATATGTAATCTTCTGTTGAGACTAACATAACAAAATAATTAATTTTTTTATATACAATAACCTAATTAATATTAAATTTCTTTTAATATCTTTCAGGGCTTTAATAGAATCCTCTCTGTCAATAGAATTAAAAAAAAGATCTTCAAAATCATAGCTATAAATAGCATAAATCTGTTAATTATTAATATAACATATTTGACAATATCAGTAATATTTTTAATAATAGTAGCCCTTTTCAACTTATCTATAAAATGTTGCATAATTTTCTTGGAAATGTTTTATCATAAGGAATAATATATGTATTTGAAGCAATAGTAAAAGGTCTAAATTTAATAGAAATTTTGAGAAATTTTGGTATAAAAAAAATTAGATAATTTAACATTATTAATATTAGCACAAATTTCCTTTCAAAACGCAATAATTGTATAAAAATTCCTTTCTTCACAACTCATATGGATTTATTATTCTCAAGATGCTTGTTAAAAAAATTAATGTGAATTTTTTGCTTATAAAAGCATAATTATTATGTACTTTGTCCACATTAGTAATTATAAATCTCTCCTGGAGACTAGCAACAACAGTTCTTAAATTTTTTTTTCAAATAAATATTCTCATAATTATTAATATCTACTTTCCTGGAGACAAATTTTTTAATATCATAATTAATTCAGTCTCTGAACTGTTTTATAGCTTCTAATGAAGATCATATTTATGTGCTAATTTGGTAATAAAATTATCAATATCTAAACTAATTTGTTTCTTAACATGAATACTATTTTTCTAAATGTTATGTATGTATATGTATATATATGCATATATATATATATATATGTATATATATATATATATATATATATATATATATATATATATATATATATATATAACTCTTTCTCTTCTCCATATATATTCTAGAATTATCTAGATTACCTGTAATCATCACCTGAATGTTCAGCCTTTGTTACAATGGTAGGTTCAAAAAAGTTTTTTCTACGTTTCGTTAGATATGCTTTTAACTATTAGCATAAAAATAATTGTTTTAAATTTCATAGTTATTGCATAATTTTTATGAATCATCTGTAAGGGAACTCTTAGGATATCCATTATCTATAAAGGATTTATTAGTAATATTAATTGTAGTAGTGTAACGCCCGCGTTCTTCATTATTCAACTCCACCGTAATCTTTCAATCTACTTAAAGTCATTTAGTACTAAACTCCAATTGAAGATACGCGAGAAAAAGATAAAATACTTTTTATTTGTCAAGCATATATAAAGTCGCTCTCCCTCTCGAATCTCAATTAACTCAACAATTATAGATTTAAATATGAAATCTTAGCTTACCAAATTACTCATTCTGATTTCAACAATTCTTACAAACAATAGCTTCATAACTTAGTACTTAAATTAGAAATCATTTCAATCCAAAATACTAAATAAGATATTTAAATCCAATTTACTAATAACTATCAGGTTGACGTTATCCTTTATCTCCCTTCAAATCTATTTCCTTTATATATCATCATCTCTAATTAAATTCACTTCACTTCTGTCTTCGTCTAATTTACCTAATCATGTTTCATTTTAGTTGGGGAAAATTTCTGATTTTGTGCAAGTCAATTTACTATAAAGTCCCCGATCGTTATTGAAGAGAAAATTGCGAATAGACCAACGTCACAGTAGTACAGTAGGAATAATATATAGATAAATTGATTGTTTATTAACGTCGTTCTTTGAAGCAATACAAGGGCTATGGACGAGGTCTATGGAAATAGACCTTGATATTTTGAAAACCGATCAAGAGGCGGAAATGTTCCATGGGGGGGGTCCTCCTTTCCCAAACTTCCACACCACACCAACAGTAATAGTAGTATATCAACAACAGTAATTTTATACAGATAATTATTGAGTGATAGATAGTTTATCAACGTCGCTTGGATTCAAAAGAACTAATAACGACGGCCCTCGTAATTTTAATATACGATCAAGGGACGATGACGAAGATGATACTTGAGCAGGCACACCGTTTTCCTAACTTCCCAACCATGTCAATGTGAATATCTTGTGGATGATGAAGAATAAGTTATTTTAATTCAAAATAAGATTTATAAAATCTGATACATGTCAAAATTTTCGATATTTTGATATACCTTTAAAATATTTCATGTTTACTTTTGGCATTTCATTTACTATAAAATTCAGACGGAATTAAATAAACATTTCTACAGAAGTGCTGTTATTTTAAATGCATCTGAAATGCAAATAACGAAATGAAAATGGGGAAAAGAAATTCAGTTTAAGGCAAAAGAGAAATTAGTCAAAATATGTGAAAATCAAATTAGATACAGATACACAGTTATAGAATCAAAGAAAGAAACGTAAAACACTGTCTGCTTGCTTTAAAATACGACTTATAAAGTGGTTCTATTATCTTATCAAATAAAACCGTAGAAAATTTATGTTTAACCTTTCAACATACTGTCAAAAGTTTTTCCCCTTCAATTTAATAAAATATTATGATAAATTGAATTTTTGTTCTTTTGTCGGAATTGAAATTTGTTAACGATGCTGCTCAAAATCAAAAATGGGTCTTAAGTGTTTGATATTGACTCTATCTCTCTACCAAAATTTAAAATTTCTTTTTGGTACATAAAATGTAACAAAAAAGTTTTTTTTTAAAAAAAAAAATAGTTAAAGGCAAAAGCCTGGTAGTTTTATGCTCTTAAAAGGGCATCATTATTATTTGCAACTATACAAATAATCTACATTATAGATTAGATTATTTAACAATAGCCTTGTTTATAAATGAAAAATTTTCTCTCCATTTCAGTGTGATCGAGTTATGTCGTATCTCTTTCATTAAACTTATTCTGCATTAAAAAAATTATAATTAAACCAAATAATAAAAGAAGTGGAAACTTCTGAAAATTCAATTTTTCTAATTAAACTTAAAGTACAGCACAAAATTAACAGAATTTTTTTCTTATTGCATAAAATATCGATTGAGAACCCGAATACGTGTTCCTGCATTCATACCTCCTGGTTCCACAAAAGATATACTCTTTTTCAAACTTTTTCTATCGTAAATAATTTTTCAGAACCGACATTATCCTGGCCAAGCTCATGTCTTCACATTCTTTGTAGTGAAAAGGATTATCTAAGGGAACACTTCGTGAAATGAATTGTCCCACTAGAGTTCCTTTCTTCTCACTCCTTTCCTTACGCCTCCTTGGGTCGAAAGATATTTTCAAGAAAGTTCGAAGATAAATGACGAGAGATGTCGTCAAAATATGAGATGAATTTCACTACACGCCTCCGAGTTTTTTCATTTGTTACACGAGCGAAGAAACTTAATGTAAAGAGTTATACGGAAAGTACTTTTCTTACAGAAATAGTTTTTTTCCCCCTAATAACTTAAGAGTTATCGATCCGAATTAGACGATTTATTTACAAATATATATTGAAAATTAGCATTAACAGGTGTGATCAAACGGTTACCAAAATGCACACATTTCAATTGACCGCTGAATCCTAGTGGTCACGGTCGCGAACTCGTGGCCACCTTTGTTTTCGTCAATCGTGGGTTCGAGTCCTACCTCTAAGAATCCACCACATAGCAGGTCTGATGCACGTTAAATCTGTCGAGGTGCCAAGTCCTCCCATTGCTTGGTATAGAAGTTTGGAGATTAGTTTAGTTTAGTTTTTATTAAAGTCGCACTAGAAGCAACACGAGGGCTATTGAATACGGAGCTCGTAATTTTGAACCTAGGTCAAGTGACGAGGACGACACCTGAGCTGGCACCCCCCCTCTCCTAACTTCCCCACCACTCCAATGGGAGGATTTTGGGTCCCGACAGATTTAACGTGCATCAGTCTCGGCAACAGGGTGGGTCTTTAGCGGTCAAGGATCGAACCCGCGACTGAACGAAAACCGCCGTCCATGAATCTGAAACCATGATCACTAGGCTACCGCGGCCACAGAAGTTTGGAGATAGAGATATCAGTTTAAGTGTCGTTCTCGTCACTTGACAGCGACTCAAAATTACAAAGTCGGTCGCCAATAGCCCTCATATTGCTTCTAGGTGTGACGTTATTAAAAAATTAATGATGCAATCGAATACTTTCAAATGTTTCTGGCTACCGATAGATCATAGAAGCGAGCTTATAGAGGTATTGTTTCCATCGAGTGATGTCCTCCCGATGACTTAGGGATAAGTCTGGAGAGAGAGGCGCCAGATCCTATGATGTCCGCATCACTTGATACAAATTCAAAGTTACGAGGTTCGTTGCCTGCAGCTATCGAGTTCATTTTCAAGTGCGCTGTTAATAAACAAAAAATACTTTTTTTTTAATTTTGTTTTGCTTTCAAAACAAAGTTAGATATTTTTGAATAAATATTGTTGGTTCAAAAATAAAACAGAATGTTCATAATGTTCTTACATTTTGAAAAATATCGTAATAGGTATAACGTTAGTTCATAAACCTAAATTGGATAGGTATATAAACTAACCTTTCACTCCGCTATTGATGTTTTGACTTCGAATATTTCGTGAACTATTGAAGATAATTGCTAGAAAATTTTGTCATTGATTATTATTTTGCATTCCACAAAACTAATTTATTTTTTAACGTCATATAACATTTTTTTTGGAATTAATAGAATTGGAAAGTATTTCTCATCATTTAATCCAAAGATTTTTAAAATAAATAGTAGTTAAAGTGAATAAGTAGTTAATTGAGCAGTAATTTTTTATCGGTCAAATGTTTGAAACTTTTTTTTAACATAAAATGGCCATTCTTTTAAATCCCAAAACTCAGAAACTATTGAGCAGCGTTTTAGGAAATTCGAAATTATGATTAATTTCATGGTTCTTAACCAATTACGCGAAAAACAATGGTTTTCTAATACAATAATCTTGTGGATATAAATTGAGGGTCCTGTTTATATTCTCACCCTGCTTTGGATCAAAAATGAAAAAAGTTACAAATTGAATTTGTAAAACTTTTGAAGGAAATTCAAAACATAATTATCCTCAAACTGATCATCACCATGCTGCAATTGTATGTAATTTTTTCGTTACTTACCGAAGAAATAATTATTACTACATAAATTTTTCTACAGATAAAAATATATTTAATAAATCTTTTGAATAAATTTATTATATGTCTGCTAAGTTACAAGAAGTGATCGTCCATTGTCAGTGAGCCCCGTTGTTTAAAATATGAACTATCTGTGGTGTTCCTGTAACCACCACCAGTTTACGTATATTTTTATCTTAAGACGTCATTATGTGTGTGTGTGTGTGTGTGTGTGATGTTGCTTCGTTCAGTTACGTATTGCTAGAGGGGTATACATTTTTGTAATCGATTTAATTCACTATCTGTTATAGTGCTCAAATAAAATCTCTTACTGCCATAACTAGGAGTTAGTGGGTCTATGAGATTAGTCTCATATATATATGTGATAGTACATAACCACCACCTACTCTTGGCATTTCTTATTACATAAATATATTTTCTGACTTTATTTAACTTACTGTATCCATGTATAAAGTATGTCTTTCCTTTCTTATTCAAATTTTTCCACTACCTATCGCCGTATTTTGGATACACGTATAACTCAGATAACAACACAATACTGATATGTTAGGTAATAATGGACATGGAGAGTCGGACTCGGGGTGCAACAACAGCCAGAGTCAGTAGAGTTTGTCAGAGAGTTAATAACGTCCTGCACAGTTAAAGTTTGCATTCACCTATAGTTCGCGTAATTGCTTTTCGTCTTGATGTGATGTTGGTGTAATTAACGTCACTGAATGTGTGTGTGTGTGTGTGTGTGTGTGTGTGTGTGCTTGTGTGAGAAGCCCACGAGGGCT
>BMAW01109905.1:484275-508119 GCA_019974015.1 Nephila pilipes | reverse complement strand
ATTGGCGAAGGACCTCATAATTTTGAAACTCGGTCAATTGACGGGGACGATACCAGACCTGACACATCCCTCTTGAAACTTCCACGCCAAGGGGAGGACTCGACCAAATTTAACGTGCATCAACCCGCTAAACGGAGGGTCTTTTGTGACCACAAGTTTTGAACCTATAGCTTGACGAAAAGAACGCAAACCATGAGTCTGCGACCAGGACCACAGGCTACCACTGTCACTTTTTAGTCTTAAACTTTCAGACAAAAAAGAATTAAATAAACATAAGTAAAAACACTTTTATATTTAAAGAGGGTTTATTGGTTTTATTAAGTTAAACTCTAGAAGCAACACGAAAACTATTGATGACGGATCTCGTAATTTTTAATCTCGGTCAAATGAAGAGGACGTGACTCCTGAACTGGAACCTTCCTCTCCAAACTTCCACACCTCGCTATTAGGAGGACTTAGCGCCTAGATCAGATTTAATATGCATTAGCCCCGGTACACGTTAGGGTCTAAAATGGCACCAAGGCTGGAACCCACATCTCCGCGACCATGACCACTAGGCTATCGCGGAGACGTTTAAAGATAGACAATGAGGTGCAAAAATAATTTTTAAAGTCAAATAATATATAACTTGTAAAAAAGTTTGTGTCATTAATCCTTTTTTCTCATATATATATATATATATATATATATATATATAGAACTTAATTTAACAGTAATTATCTGGGTATCTTAGTTAAGCGCCTGAAGATTTCATAAATTATATATTATTTCACATTTCAAAAAATTACTTTTATTCCACTTAGGCTTTTATTATATTTAAATAAAAGCTTGATTTAATTTTTTTTTATTTATATTTATTTTTTATGAACGTAATTAGCTATACACCCCATATATATATGATTTCGCGCTAGAGAATGAAGAAAAGATATGTATTTTGCGTAACAGAGTACAGAAGTCAACAAACGTTTTTTTTTTATTTATATTATTTATTTATTATTTTAAAATGGTCAGATAGCAAAATTTTAGATCTAAGTAGCAAATTTGGAGAATGGCGCCTACGCCTGGTACCTCCCTCTCTAACTCAACAACAAGATATGAGACCTCGATAGATTTAACTTGAATCAGTCTCCCATTAGATGAGTCTAGTGGTATCAGGGCTCCAACCGACGACTCGACGAAAAGAACGCCGGCCTCAAATTCACTAGGCTCATGTGGGCACATTATTTTAAACAAGAGTTCTATCTGCTATAACCATCAACATTATTATCATAACCACTTGGATCTATATAGAGAGGAATTTATATAGTATCGAATTCACAATGACGAGGACTTATTCATTGTCATTTTCAATGGATATAAGGATTTAGGCTGCCCAAATGATTGGTGTAAACTCGGCTAGAATTTCGCCAGCTCTTATGGTCGACTGGATTTTAAACAAATGCTCCCTTTTATAAAAGGTTTTTTTTTTAAAAAAAAATATCCTACGAAAGCAAAAGATTTTGAATTGTGTTTGTATAACAGTTACTTAAAGAATATAAATGATTTACAAGAAAAACTCTTTTCCTTTCCTGAAAACAGCTAATCATGAGCTTCCTATCAAATTTCAGGGTTATTTTCTCAGAATTGTCTAGCTTCGGTAAATCATTTCTTTCAGCTCTATTTCACAATACTCTTTTGTTTTCGTAATGATAAATATAATTCAATATAGATATTCTCTTTTATTTTATTAATGTGATCCAAAATGGTATTTTTATGCATCAGACGAATAAACTGAAATATGATCCAGGTAATCGTATCTGGACGACTACTGAAAATTCTATTGCTTCAGAATGCCATTAAGAACTGAAAGTAATTTTTGTCATAATTTGATATCGAAGTAAGATATATCGAAATTAAACAACGAAGATAATACTAATAGAGGCTGAAATATAGTACGTATTCCTTTATAAATTATCTTCATAATTTATAAAGGAATACGTTAAGAAAGAGAGAGAAAAGGAAAAGACTTTTTTTTTTAATCCATCAAAGCTTAGAAAAATCGTGCATTTAAGTCTTTTTAAATAAAAAAAAAAAGGAATTCTAGTGAATTCTTGAACTTCTATCGAATAAACGTACCTTTTAGTACCTAATTTAAATAAAATATAAAAGTATCTAATGGTGTATTTTTTTTTTCCTTTTTCAATCTTACTTAATATAAGTAATGTCAAAAGGAACGCATTTCGTTTGAAAAATTTTTAAAGATAAATTTCAAATCTTGGACAATAACTGAATTTTTTTTTAATTTTAATCTTCCATTTGATATCTGAGCTTCAAATGATATTTATAATTGCAGCATTTAATCTTGTATTTAAGAACTTTAGAACAATGTTTTTGTTTATTAGAGTAAACTTTAAGATATGTATCACTTGTGGATGCATTAACTCTGGTGATAATATTTTAAACGTAATATTCATAGGTCTGAAATATTTTGTCACAAATTCATGTCTTTGCAGTTATTTGTAGAAAGTAGAGGAAACGATTCGGATAAAGCTACATAGAGAGACTCATTCAAAATATTTAAGGCTATCAAAAATTAAGAAATGTAAGTCTTTTCAGATTTATTGTTATAGTAAATAGGAAATATGTGGGGGCAATTTTTATCGTCACAATTTTAGTCAATCAGTAGCATCAGTATCACTGGATGTCGTTTTCCGCTTTATTCAATTTTTACATTAATAACAACATTTGGGTGAACTTAATTATTGTTAATCTCAAGGGTTTTACATATTCCTTATATTGTTAAAAAAAAGCGTAATCTTAAAGAATTAATTATTTAAGTTTTATTTTTTAAATATAAAGTATTTATGTACCATTTTCGTTCTATATGTATTTTGCCGAATTCTTAAGCGTAAACTTCATATTTATCTCATCATAAAACTTTACTGTCCGAAATATAGTTTTAAGATTTCAAAACAGCAGTTGTATATAAAAAAAAAGTAATAATGATGCAATTACAAATAAAATAACACGAAATAAAAAGGATAAATATTAGTTTAATTATTTATTTGTTTGTGAGTTGTTGCTCCTGTAAAATGTATTCCTGTTTTTATCATCACTACTTTCAGTATGAATAGTCACAAGAGCGCCAAGTTAGAAACAGCAAATTCTTTTTAATGGTAGTAGAAACTTGAGTGAACTAATTATGCACTTATGAGAACTTTCGGCGGGATCGATGCTTTTCTGCCGCATCGGAGTAAGTGGTCGGTTGACCTGAAGTGCCATCGACGTTATAACCTTCAATTTTTGTGACAGAAAAAAACTTTTCCGGTTGTTTTTGCACTGCTCTTTTAACGAGGACAAAAGAGATTTTCCATCAGTCCAGTTATGAAGGCATTTTAATTTCTGCCATCATAGTTGAAGAAAACCGTCGCATACTCCCCTCCAGTATCATCGGGATGGTACGAAGAGGAACATTCTCAACAATATTCAAGATAAGTTGTTTTCCCTGCCTTTTTTGCAATTCAAAACAGCTCTTCCCTGTTATTCTGAATTTCACTTTGAACTGTTTCCATTTGACATCATCTGCGGTCTCGAGTTGAGATGGTGGGTCTATTTGCCGCGTGCACACTGCCAGTATATCACTAGTTGTTATTTTTATGTGCGGTTGTCTTAATTACACAAGCGGAAGCAAGATTTTGTTTTGAAGGTATTTGCAACCCAGTAGTTTTGGTATATCTTGCCATCTAGTCCCGGACGACCACATTGGCTTCAGCAGTGTTTTTCTCCGTCACAGTAAAAGATGGATTTTTCTACCCCGTAGCAGGGGAGGTAGGTTGATCTTGACAGCTGGTGGCGTTTTGGACTATCAATTTTTGGGTTCTAAGATTACATGTTCTGCTGCTTTTGTACTGATCTTATCAACTAGGCCAAAAGGAATTTCCCGTCTGGCTTGTTATTAAGGCGTTTCAACTCCTGTCGTCGTTGTTGAAGAAAGTCGCAGCAAACTAAAAGAGATTTCTTTGTTTAAGATGTTGATTCATGTGAAAAGTAAGTAATGATAAAACATTACTTTTACTGCATTTTTGAAACAAAACCAAATGAAAATTAAATTTTAGTGCATTTCATTTAAATGCCAAAGATCCTGGAAACACTCCTTAACCACTACTGAGTGAACAAAAATGGCCATGTATTGTTTCATCTCCAAATTCTAATTTCAAATGAAGAACAAAATGGAATCTTATAATAAAATATAATCACCTTGAAAAGGAACATGAAACATGAAAAGGAAAGTAAAAAATCGTAACAAAGATGGAAAACTACAAATTTAAAAAGTTAATTTTATGCTAATCTGCTGCTTAAAAAAAAAGCTTAAAAGTTGCTTAAAAAGTTGCTCTGCGAAGCAAGAATTTCAAACTGATATAAGCCTTAAGCACATCGTCTGTAGTATTTTTTCCATTAGTATATTACAATAATAATCTGAATAATAGAGTCAGACGTGCAGAAAAATTGCCTCCTTAAGCAGACCCTGCTTCATTAATCGATACATAATATAACAAAGGAGGGACTCCGAATAAGAATGAATAAAAGGGTTTATATGAATCATTAAAAAAAGTTGCTTAAAATCCCCGTCTGGAATACCATCATAAAAAAGATTTTGAAACAGGATGCAGACATTTCTTAAATAGATTCAAGTTCTTTAATGATAACAAGCCTCTATTACTGCCTTGATTTTATGGTATGATTCACGGGGGAAAAAATTTCCATGAAATAAAGTGGCTGCAGAAGTCGTGTGGTCACAGTCGTTGGCACAGGTTTGGCTTTGTTCCAATTCTGATGCCATTAAAGACCCATCACTTAGCGGAATTGAAACACTTTAAATCTGTCAAAGATCTAAGTCGTGTTGGTGGTGTCGTTGGCGTGGTGTTGAAGTTCGGAGAGTGGGGTACCAGCTCAGGTGTCGTCTTAGTCACTTTACCGTGGTTCAAAGTTACAAGGTCCATCTCCAATAGCCCTCTTAATACTTCTAAGTATGACGTTTAATAAATGTAATAAATCAATCAATTCAAGAAATAAAGTGAGCATCTTAGCAATGGATAAGATTGTTCGTATTAAAGCCCTGTTTTTTGAGAAGTTTTTACAAGTTTCAGTCTTGAAATCCTTCACACAATTTATTAGTATTGAAAAATGTTTAGGAGGTGTGGGTGAGACGTTAAGCTATCTACGGTTTTCTTTCCTCTGTAATTTGAGTTGCATAAATTCTAACTCTTTGCTAACTAAATGTATATAATTAGACAAATTATTAGGTGTAGATAAAAAAAAACTATAATGAACTGAATTGGGCTTAATTATATATAAACGAAACAGAATTGAAAGGAATAAGAAAGGAGGCAAATTATAATGAGAAGATGACAGATTTTTGTAAGTTAGATTAAGTGAATTATTACAATCAACTGTTGGTTGTTAAATTGCTTAGAAGTGTCACCTGCTTAGATTAATAGAGGTCGAATTTGCTGTTTTTAAAAAGTATCTCACTCGATGTGAGTGAGTAGGTAAGCTAAAACTTCATTGTATAATTACAAGCTAGAATTAAAGTGAGTAAGTGAGATTTGAGAAAGAGAAACATTGCGTATTCTATGCAGATAGTTAATAACCTGTGTTGTCTTTTTTTTTTTTTCTCTTCAATCAGATAAGTAATCTTTTTGACTATTTAACTGAACTTAATAACGTCTGTAGAGTTAAATAATTAAGAGCTCAGGAACTAGATTACACATTCTTATTTGACGAACAGTGTCTTTACGAATGAGATGTAAGTTGAACGCATCGCGAAAATTTTGAATCGCGTTGAATTAAATAAATTAGTTGAAATAATACTCTAGAGTGCAAAACTTGAGCAACTTTTCAAATTGTGCCGCAATTCCTAAAAAATTCAATTGGGTGATGTGAAATTTACACTACAATGATACAATGTAGCACTTAAAGGTTGATGAAAGCACAGTAGTCAAAAAACCGAATTATACTCATACATAATGAAACAATGCAGAAAATGCTTTACTGACAGAATGGCGTCAGTGCAAAACATTGTCTGGCCATGAAGAATAAAAGCAAACCAAAGTCACTTAGAAACAGAAATGACTTCCCATAATTGCAATGGTTATGTGACAATGTATGTTCATATTCAATACGAAATTATCCAGTAGTTATGGAGTTTAGAGTATCCACTCATCAAGTAGAATCTGTTTCAGCAGTCTAGTGTTCTCTGAAAAATACGATCTTGGTTCCAGGCGTCTCCCCAAAGCATCCCACACATGTTTGATGGAATTTAAATCAGAGTAGCACTCTGGCTAATCCATTCTTCAGTAATCCTCACTTTATAGAAGCTCCTCAACAGCATAGGTCCTGTATGGACGAACATTGTCGTCCACAAAAATAAAGTCTAGATCAATGGCATATTGGAACAGACGCATGCGTGGGAGGATAATTTCATCACAGCAAGAATCTCCGGTAAGTGAGCCGTTGTCGAAAATATGGAGCTCCGTTCGTCCATTCAACACACCGCTTCCCCACACAAACACTTTAAGATTACACCAAAGGTCTCTTTATAACATTCACCCCCATTAATATCCTAATATAAGGATATTAATAGGGTGAAATCATGTCTCTACCCCCCCCCCCCTCCATATCAACTCGCGCTGATAATCGTTGATCAGAATGAAACAATTCACATCAGTAAACAGAACGTGACTTTATTGATGAGATGTCCAGTCTTTGTGTTCTTGACACCACTTTAAACAGTGTCACCGATGGGCTGCTGTTATGGTATACATCGTTCTGGACGATGGGTAAATAATCCACCTTTATGCAGACATCTGGCCCCAGTAAACTATGGTCCGGTTGCCGTACACAGCTGCTGAGCAATGTTGCCCGATGTCCGGTTCCGGTCTTTTTCGCCTACATAGAGATATATTGGTCATCTCTTGCTTTTGTTTTCCTCGGTCGACCACCACCGACATTTTGTATAGCTATACCTGTCATTTGAAAGACTTCCCAAGCTCTTAAAATTACACTTTTGTCAATTTTAAACTATTGTACAACACTCGTCAAACTACTCTCCTCTTCAAGCGTGCCAATCTTTCTAAAATGACTGGCTTATTGTAGCCATTGTTGAACGTTCGATTTCACTTTCACTTGCAGGAAATGTATAGAAATGCGTACTTCCTCCTTCTTAATTTGCCTTGGTCCTGAATGCGCCCATTCCAAACGTTTGCGTGCCGTGACGTCCACTCTGATTTCACAGTGTTGATATTCGCATATGCATCAACGTTCTACTGAGTTGCCTTTTTAAAGTACTGGTCGAAAAAGGCCCTTTTCAACAATTTTGTAGTAGCATGTTGAAAAATCCATTTGTTGCTTAAATTTTGCATGCTAGTGTACTAAGGGATCAATGTGTCATATGGGACTATAATCCCAAAATCTACAGTTTTGTCTAATTTATAGATCCTCTAAAAATCTAGTACTGTTTTAATTATGACTGAAGAGTGAAGTGCGTTTATGAAAAATGCAACAACAATTTTTCATTAAATTTTAATACTAATTTTTATTAATGAAATATCTTGAATTTCTAAGCATTTTACCAGATTTATGCATGAGTTTCTCTCGTTTACATTGTGCTACATTGTGTTTTTGTAGTGGGAATTTTATGTCACCAGATTGAATTTTTTTTCGGAATTACTGTACAATCTGAGAAGTTTATAAGTTTTGCATGCTAGTTTATAAATAGCGTAGACAGTTTGTAAAGAATTTTTGAGTCCTTTTTAAGTAATTCTTTTATTCAGTGAGAATTCTAACTGAATGCTAATATAATTAAGAAGGAAAGTTCCGTATTGAACACAGAAAAAGTTCTGTTCATATATGAACTTTGACCCTTGGTTGAATGATTTATGACTATAGAACAGTTTTGTTAAGTAACTGATTAAAAGCTGTGTGCGAAGCAAACTGTGCAGATTCCCTTTGTATAAAACGTAATAAGTGCTTATGCTCACAGGAAAATATTTGCTTTCTTTCTTCCTCAGAACACCTAAAACTAGATAAAATCTTACCCAAACTGGAACTTTATCAACACTTGACTTTCATGACGAATATAAAAGTAAAATTTCTTTTAAGAATTTCGAGAAGCTTCTGGAACCCTAGGACACATTTTCCGTTGACAACATCAAGGAACATGCTTGCTTCAATGTTCTTTTAAAAAATATCACGCTAAGTATTTAATATGCTAAAGTGCGTTTTAAAATAAATATGTCCAGAAATAAATGCATTATTTTGTTGTTTTCGCAGGGATGTCTAGCACTTGCCGAGGTTCTATTTACAGTTGTTTTTATGCAAACACTTTACTCTGAAAGGGGATATTGCTTGAATATTTTAAGGACTCAGCAGGATTCGGCGTCACTCAGCGGTAGGGCAAGGGGAGGGTCCGAGACTTGTCACACACGAGGAAACGTTTGATGGACGGTCCCCCGCTATTTAAAAAAAAAGTCGCTTTTTCTCTCCCTCCAAATCAAAGGTTGAGCTGCGGATAAAGCTAATGTACCAAGTGGGAAAAGGCAGGATGTAAAAATCAGTCACATGTTTCCCGAGGTGGCCGTACGATCGTAAATCAGCATCCTAGATTAAGACTGGGGGAGAGGAAAAACAAGTACAAACAGTCGCGAAAACATTAGTGGAATAGCCCCACACGGAATGATTTTCACGGCTCTGGATCCCCGTTAAATGAGCCATGACTCCTACCGCGAAACCGAAAGCGGTTGGTTCTCTATCAGAACAAAGTGGAAAGAATACACGCGTAATTTTTATTTATTGAGCACGAGGTTTCCGATTTTTTTCCCAAACTTAAAATTTATACGTGGTCTGTGTATCAAAGTCATAAAGAGCGGAAAATTAGTTTTCAGAGAGGAACCCGGTTCATATACCTATATAAAAATTCTCTTTTGTTCTTTTCATCGAAGCAGTATTGACTCCAATAGCACCTCTAAAATTGTATGAGAAATTAACAATTAGTAAAAGTGCCAAAACCAAAGCAGAATGAAAAATACTGCTGTTAAGCAGAAATAGTTTGGAACTCAAGGGCTAAGCGTACGTCCGACTGAATGCAGTTTGAGACTTAATAAAACTACAAAAATTGAAGAAATCTAAAAAAGTAATTAAAATTGAAGTTTTATGGGTAGTGACCATTTTGTAGTTTTACAAGCAAAATTTAATTTTCAATGTGGAACTAAAAAGGTTTGAGCTTTCATTGGATTTTCATGGTTTTCAATAGAATAGAAAACGCTTTTAAATAATCTTGCAAAGAAATTTTCTATTCTTTCGATTCTGAGATCTTTGTGAATGACAATATTTCTAACATACCTAGGCGCATAAGTCATCATTCTAAGAATTTTGTTTTACATATTTGTATTTTTCATATGGGTTGGGGCTCCGGCGTCTCATATAAAGGAGCATAAGTAATAACTGAGCGAAAAGCCTGCTTAAAAAGAATGACTTTTTTTTTTTTTTGTAAAAGGGGAGACTTACTACCTAGGACCATATGCACATAATAAAAATGTGAAATGGTGCTAATTTGTATCTCTCTTAACTTGTAATTTAGCTGGCTTTACCTCATTCAGTTTGTGACGCTAGGCTTTCCCTCGATTTTCTCTTCACTAACCTTAAGGACTTCATAGTAAATTGAATCGCTTGAAATTACAATGTCTTCCCAATCTAAATAAAACGGGATTATATAAATTAGAGGAAGATAGAAACAAAGTGAGTTGAATTAGATATAGTGATAGGAAAAGGAAAAAACACTGAAAGGAAAGAGTAGGGAGATAGTAGATAACGTCAGAATTCTGATAAATATTTGTAAGTTCTATTAAAGCTTCACAGTTCAGTCTTTAGGATTGAAGGAAATTTTCGTTGAAGTATTCAGATAATAATCGACAATAATTTATGAAAAGTTATTAAATCAAAACGAGTGAATTGGTAAACTAAGAGTTTATTAATTAATTCTAATCTAGAATTGATCAGTTAAGTGAGATTCGAGAGAGAGCGACCTTATCCATTCTCAGTGATAAATAAAGTTTTTTATCTTGTTCTTACGTGTAATCAATTGGAGTATAGTATTTATTGACTGTGTTTAATTAGAAGGAACAATGGCAGTAGAATTAAATAAAATGAAGAGAGTTATTAAGTAAAACTTGAACAATGCTGTTGCGATTTCAATTCGTCTCCTACATTGTTAGGATTAATGATATTTAATTTAGTGCTTCGTTTTGAAATTCAAATACTCGTTCTTACTTTTTAATGTCCTTACTTAACTTTAACAGTGCACACTCAGTTTGTATTGTGTAAAAAGAAAAAGTTCAGTTGGTTCTTGTTCAGTTGGCTGTTCCATTCTCTAAAAATCTTGATCCTCAAGATATTCGTTTACGAGCCTATCTCGGTTAAGTCGGGTATCATCCTCCATCAAGTGGAATTTATATCTAATAGCACAAGTATATGGTTCCACACATGGATCAAGGATCTCTTCAGGATATTTCGCAGCAGTCATAAATCTTCCATGGAGCACATGCAGGCCAGTGTGACCACCCAAAGAAATACAGTTCAAACCTCAATTCTACTGCCTGTATAACTGTGTCTTACAGTAATGTTAGATTAATTGTATATGGTGTCTTGTTCTCCTCTGATCTCAGCTCTCGATCTGAATTTTCTAGAGTAAGCCAGGACTCGTCCATGAAAAGTATGGTCCATTCCTGTCTGGTTCAGGAAACGTAAAGGGACATTTCTGTTTAATCGATTAAAAGTGTCGTTATAATTCTCTTCTGTGTCACGATAATACAAGGGTTCGTCTTGAAAAGAATTTCTGATTGTGTCTATACGCCGTAGTAGAAGATATTGTGTTTCTTGTTGCGTCACAAAGATCTTAAATGAACTGAAGCACAAAAGTGTTCCTCCTCCTTTGCTCAGAAAGAGCTAGAAAACGAACTTACAGAGGGTTTGGAACCCATGGAAAGTCTTCAACAGGTCTCCTCGACACTAAATTTTCATTCAAATTGATCCCAGCGTCTTCAGGCAGTACTACGATGCACATTAAGACGTCTAACAGCAACGCAGTTTGTGATAACCCCGTTTCCATCCATCCGGTTGTTCTCCTTCTTAACGAATCAAGTAAACCCTCCTAAGAATAGTCAGCATTATCTTATCACTAACAATCAACAATCAAAAATACACACACATACACAAATTACAAATGAAGAGATTCGAAGTTTCCTCCGATTGCTTTATGTGATCTTTTCTAAATGGCGCGGAAGCCTAGTGGTTATGGTCGCGATCTCGTGGTCGACATTGATTCCTTCAAGTCGTGGATTCAAGCTCTGATGTCACTAAACACCCGTCGTATAACGGAGCTGACGCTCGTTAAATCCGTCGTGGCTCAAAGTCCTCCCTTTGGTATGGTATGGAAATGTGGAGAGGAAAGTGATAGCTAAAGGCGTCGTCCTCGTCACTTGATAGATATTCAAAATTACGAAGTCCGTCACCAAAAGCTCTCGTGTTTCTTCTTAGAGCAATGTTAATTATCAATCAATCAATTTTAAAGAAAAAATAGTGGTGGGTATGATTATTTCATGAGGTTTATTGAAATTGTTTATATCTCAGACCAACCCTGTTTTTTACCTTTATTTTCATTATTTTTAAGGTGAATGTCAAAAAAATTGTATCTTAAAGTATAGAGGCCAGAGTATCTCTATTATGAATTGTTTATTTAATCAATGCTAGTCTGTGTTATTCTGTTAGTTTCTTACAAAAACTCTCTGTAAACAAAAATGATGTAATTTTTCACTTCTGAAAGATACTAGATGTTTTTATGTTGGTACTTCAAATTAATTTAAATTCTACAAGATTGTCTTGGAAAATAGAGTAAACATTACATATAAACAACTTAAGCAAACAGAGCTAACTCTAATTAAATTACCCCTTTTCCTACTATCCTTAAAATTCTTCCTTCTTCTTTCTTTCTTTCTTTTTTTTTTTTTTTTTTGTTTCAATATTTTGCTTATTGGGTTGTTTAACTACATCAGTTTTTTTATATATATATCAATACCTATCATTTTTAAAGCACAGAATTCACTTCGATTTTTTTTTTCCTTTATTTACGTGCAAGAAGGACTTTGTATTTTTTTTTATCACTGGATTTCTGAAATGTTATCTTAGAAACGTTTGCTTAGTATTAATAAGCAAGAGCAGGTATTTGATAAAATCAAAAGCATAATGTGGAAACTTTCTTCACTAATTAATAACTTTTCTATTTATATAAAACGAACAATTAAGCGAGGAAAGCGGTTGGTAACAGTCGCTTTTAAAAGTTCATAAAATACAATTATCATGGCGTGAAAAATTCAGTTGAGACGGGCTTTCTTCATTATTTCATTTTAATTCTCTTTCCCTCTGCTTAAATAGTCAATAATTACAAAACTCCAATTGAAGATACGTAAGAGCAAGACAAAAAAAAAACTTTATTGGCTATTAAATAAAAGATGAAGTCACTCTCTCTCTCTCTAATATCTCTTAACTCAGCCACCCTTAGTTTACATTCTAATAGTAAAATCTAAACTTACCAAATCATTCTTCCTGATTCAAAAACTTCCCAATAACATCAAATTCGAATCTTTGCACTCTAATTAGGATTATCATCAATCCAAACAATTAATTACGTTGTTTTAATCCAATTTACTATTATCTATCAGCCTGTCGTTATCATCTATACCCATTCTGTATCCTTTCAATTCCATTTCTCTTATATATCATTATCTCTAATTCAATTCAATACATTTCTTATCTTCATATGATTTGCCTAATCACGTTTTATTTTGGTTGGAAAGAAAGTGTAATGTTTTGCAGTTCAAATTACCAAAATTTAGAGAAGAAAAAATTTCGAATCGTCTGACGTCACAAAGTTTCTGAAAAGGTTTTTTTTTTTTTTTTTTTTAAAATTTTTTTTATTAAAAAAATTTAAAATATTTTATATAAAAAAATTTATAAAAATTTTTTTTTTTTTTTTTTTTTTAAATTCTTTTTGATGAAATAAATTTACAATCTTAGATCTAACGAAATAAAACGAGATTTTCTTTTCCAAATAAATGCATTCCTTATAAACTGATGACAGGCAAAAAGCGTAAAAAAATAATAAAGCTTGACAGTACTAAAGAATGACACTTTTCTTTTTATTTAAGAGCAACTCTATTGATCACCGCTACAAAAATTAGCTTTTACTTTTAAAACTCTCTAATTGTAATGATTTAAAAATCATTGTGTAAACTATGCAACTGTACACAAATACAATGCTATAGTCATTAAAATTGCAACACCATGAAGGAAAACAAATACTAAAAAGATATTTATATTACGTAAACAATATGGCATGAAGACAAAACGATTAAATTTGCAAGCTGTTTGGGGTTTACATGAGTGCAAAAGTAGTAGAAACAGCTGTCACTCCTGGCAGCTAAAACGGCCCTTACCAGGATAGGCATGGAGTCGAACTGGGCTTGGATGACAGAAACGGTTAACTCATTCCATGCTGCGTCAAGTCTATCTACTCTTCATCAACCGTATTAGATAGAGAGGGGTGGTGGGCCAGTCTCTCAGCAAACCACGACCAGATGTTTTCAATGGGTGACAGATATGGAGACCGTGTAGGCAAGGCCAACAATCGAATACCCTGTGTATCGCAGCAGGTCAGAACACGACGTGAAACATCTGGTATTGCATTATCTTGTTAGAAAATGGTGTTTGGTAGGCCTCGAAGATTGGGCACAACCACTGGACGTAAGAAATCAGAAACGTACCGATCTGCTTTCGAATTACCGTCGAACCGAAATACAGATGTACATGTCGTGTACCTAATGGTTGCCCAAACAATCACACCAGGTGCAGGCCCCCCATGCCGATATCGAAAGCAAGCAGGGGACGAGCGGTCATCTCGGAGCCTCCAGATGCGTATACGGCCATCAGAATACTGCACGCAGAACCGGGACTGATGATGACATTGTGTCATTCCTGTATCCAGCTTTGTCGTTCGGCTCACTAGAGTCACCGTCTCTCTCTATGCCGCATTGTCAAGGGAAGCCGAAGTAATGGTCACCGTACTGAGAGACCACGCTGCTGCAAACGTCGTCGCACCGTGCGAGCGGATACTGGGCATGCTGCAAACATGCCCATTTCTTGACTAATGGTCCGAGATGTGGTTTTGCAGAGCCAACCTCCTAATATTGTTTTCCTATCAGGTATTGGTCAAGGGAGGGCGTAGAACTCCTGCATGCCGTTCAGTATGATCCTCAGCAACCCATTGATTCCATATTCTCTTGACAATGGTTGGATTTCGACCAGTAAGAAGGGTAACATCATGGAACGATAATCCACACTCCTGCCACTATCAAATTCCGACACTTGTTGGTAAGCATTTCTTCTTATTCCAGGCATAACACGATTTCCTGAACAAACTCCGACCTTACAAAGTGCTTTCCGAATGAGAAATTCACTACACAACTTTTCTTTTATGGAGTGTTTCAGATGTCATTTCCCCCTCCTGCGTCGTCTAAATCAGTGCTCCGCAACCGGTGTGCCGCGGCACACTGGTGTGTCTTGAGCCAGATACAGGTGTGCCGCGGTTAAATACATTATATTTGACATTTTACAATTTTTCCTCATGTATTTAATACACAATGACAATTTTTTTTCATTATAATGTCTATTTTTCTAAATATACTATAGAATAACTATTATAACTAAATAATTATTCAATGGTCCCCTGGTGAGAACAGTTAAAAACTGCACAGTGTGTTGTGTAAACACCAAGGCCCACCAAATTAATCATAGATAAAGCAAAATGACCGTTATGCGCGTCGTTGAAGACTCATGCGCATGTGTTATTTGCATTTGCGCGTGGTACATCACGTTCACTCGTATGTCATTGTTGTCATTATTTTACAACACAAAGTTAAATATACACGTTCCTACCACTAACGATAATTATTATTAATTATCTTACTGAATTATGTATGCTTAACGTTCTTCGTATGAAAATTTTTAAGTTTTATACCCCTTTAACCTTTTCTCTTCGGCGGTACATATGCTGTACCATAAAAATTTTGTCCCTTGACTTCGGCTTCGGTACAGATGCTGTACCAAGCGATTGAGAGAATATTCCTCCCCCCCCCCTTTTCTCAGAAGAAGTTCTCCGATGCCTTTGTCACTCGGTGTCGCTTTGTCCGTAATTGGGTGGAGAACGTTTTCGCCATTATTATCATTTGCGTGAGCATTTCAAATGGTTGGCGATATTTCGGAACAACAACTTACAAGGCTAAAGATATTCTCCATTCGATAATTTTACGCTGTCCATAATAGAAGAATTTTTCTTTTCTCGGGTTTGTTTCTTAAATTTTTAAGAATGTCTCAGAAATATCTCACGCAAATGGAGATTGAAATTGTTATGAAGAATTTAGATGAAGAAAATTTTGATGAAAGTGATTCAGAATGCGAAAAATTAGAAAATACCATTTTGGGAGATAATGTGGTTGATTTGGATACATCAGGGAATTTTGTTGAGAAAGAAGAAAGAGCTTATTTTCATGGAAAGAGGTCAATGGATCGGAAACGTAAAATGTATTACCATTTTTGGGAAAAGTCGGGTTAAAAGTTCATACCAGCAATTATAAATGCCAGAAGGAATATTGCTGTTTTAAATGCGTTTCTGATATTTAAGTCAAATCAAACTTCGTCAAATTTCAATTTAAAAGAATTTAGAATGAATTTAATAACATCTTTGATAGGAAATATAACTCATAAAATTGCAAAGCCTTCAGTGACACAAAAATGGAAAACAAAGGATACAAAATTTTCTCATTGGTCAATTGACGAAAAGAAAAAAAGACGATGCGTATGTTGTGCTAAAAAGAATTTACAAAGAAGAACCACTATAATTTGTAAGGCATGCAACATGGCTCTTTGCACTGACCAGAACTGTTTTTGAAGAATATCACACAGTTTATCTAAAAATGACACAACACAGAAATAACTGAAAAGAAAAGATAAGAATAAAAAAAAATAAATTGAACCGATGGAATTTCAATGGGCAGGGAAGTTAAATGGAGAACAAACAAACAAAAAAAGGGCCTCTTTTAAGAGCCAAAAATTTTTAAAAGAAGAACTCACTTTTTTACATATTTAAAAAAATCAATGCTTATAACAAATTTTTCTTTTTTTTTTTTAAATTTAAGATTTCAGTTAAGCTTCGGGGCGAAAATTCTTCTAAAATTAAAATATAAATTCATGTTTTTTTCTTAAGATTAAAATTCAGAAAAATATTTTTATCACAGTAAAAAATATTATAAATTATTTTTATTCGAATTTACAAGAAATTAGTTCAAAGTTATGCCTCTGTTTGCTGTACTTTCGGAGCAGGTTATCTATGTGAGTACAGAAACTTTTAATTTAAGAAATTTATTTACTAGACTTTCATAGTTATCATAAATTTCTTTATAATTATATAAATTAATTATTCTTAAATACTAAATAATTTTAAGGAACAAGAAAACATTTTGCAATTATTTGTGGAGACTTAGAAAAAATTACGAATGAAACAAATAGAAAAAGCCCTTTTCTCATATATGATTATTATTAAATATCTCAATTATATAACTTTTTCTCTCTTTTACCTGAAATTCTGTTGTTCAAACTCTAGTAAAATACCTCTGAATTTTAGAATTTTCTTTTTTAAAAAATAAATTTTGCAAAATGAACGATACTCATAAAAACTAAATAAGTATTTCAAAACGTAAAGCTTGTAAAACCCATCCAATTAAAAGATGGAAAGGAGAATTTAGAAAAAATTATCGTGACATATGTAGCCAAATGTAGGAGCCCGTCTAACACTGTTTTGATTCCTGTCTAAAAATCGGCAACCCTTCCCCTCACCCCATTGTAAAATGAATACCTCAATGACTCATGGAGCATACTGAACATTCAAGTGGGGGTAAGAAATTGTCTCCTAAGTTGAATAAGCAGCCGTACGGAAAGGAAATTTTCTCTCAATTTCACCCGATTCGTAAAGGTTAAATATGGATAAATTTTTACGTCGGAAAGATTCGTCTTCTCGTACAGATGATGAAAAACCCAGCACAAGTGTTACAAAAAAACCTTAAGAAGGTAGTGAAAAGAAAGTACGACGAAGACTACATTAAATATGGATTCTCGTGGTGTGGTGACGAAACGGCACCAAGACCACAGTGCATCATTTGCGGCGATCAGCTATCAAACGAGACAATGGTACTCAGTAAATTAAAGCGGCATCTATATTCAAGTCATCCAAGCTGCGCCAACAAAGACAAACAATATTTTAAGAGGTGCTTAGAACAAAATAAAAAACAGAAGAAATTTATGAAATCGGCCGTAACAGTTTCTGAAAAGGCATTAGAAGCTAGCTATCATGTTGCAAAATTAATTGCAAGTCAGAAGAAGCCACATACTGACGGCGAAACACTTATTAAACCAGTATGCATGGAAATTGTTAGACTTATGCTTGGGCCCAATGAAGTTAAGGAAGTGAATAAAGTTTCGTTGTCTGCTGATACTGTTAAAATACGTATTCACGATTTGTCAAGCGATATTTTAGGAACACTGATTAAAAAACTGTTATCGGCTGAAAAATTTGCGCTTCAGATCGATGAAACAACTGATATTAAAAATAAAGCACAGCTGATAGCTATTGTACGTTTCGTTAACGAGGACTTTATTAAAGAACATTATTTATTTTGTAAGGAGGTTCCAGAGCGAACTACCGGTGAAAATTTTTTTCGAGTAACCGATGATTTCTTCAAAATATGTAACATTCAATGGAGCAACTGCATTGCTGTTTGCACGGATGGCGCTGCGGCAATGACGGGTCGTAAAAAAGGTTTTGTCTCTTGTGTGAAACAAAAAATTCCGACGGTACAATTTACACACTGCTGCATACATCGAGAAGCATTGATGGTCAAGAATTTGCCGGAAGAACTTTTGAACACGATGAATGAATGCATTAAAATCATAAACTTAATTAAATCAAGAGCCATAAATTCGCGAATTTTTGGATTACTTTGTGCAGAAATGGGAGCCGAATCTGAATCCTTATTATTTTATACAGAAATTCGTTGGCTATCCCGAGGCAAAGTTTTGGCTAGATTATTTGAGCTTCGTCACGAGGTGAGTGAATTTCTTTTAACACAGAATATGCTCGAAATATGTCAGCACCTCGATGATGATTACTGGATAGCCAAACTTGCATACATGGCTGATATATTCGAGCATTTGAATGAACTTAATAAAAAAATGCAATGTCGAAATGAGAACATTTTGACGTGCTCCGACAAATTACAAGGATTTATTAAGAAACTCGAAATTTGGCAGAAAGAGTTGCAAAAAGGATGTTTGGAAATGTACCAAAGGCCCAATCATATTACAATTGAAAACAACCAATTAATTGTGGATCTGGCCCAACAACATTTACGTATGCTTCAGCAGAAATTTGATCAATATTTTTATTCCATTAATGCGGAACAACACTATTGGATTCGAAATCCTTTTGCAACCAATGCAATAAATTCTACGGAAGCACTGCCTCTACAAATTCGAGAGGAATTTACAGATTTAAATAATGACATGACTTTAAAATTATACTTCTCCGAAGTTCCATTAGATGTTTTCTGGATTTACGTTAAAAAAGAATATCCTCACATTTCCTACAAAGCAATCTTAACATTACTTCCATTTTCGACGACATATTTATGTGAGCAAAGTTTTTCAACTCTTGTATTAATTAAAAATGATAAGCGGTCATGCTTAAAAGATCTTGACCAAGAACTTCGGGTTGCGTTGTCAAATATTGAGCCGAATATAAAACTTTTGTGTTCATTGAAACAAGCGCAGGTATCACATTAATAATTATTATGATTGCGTAGAAATAAATATGTTATGGTTTTATGTATGTATACTTTTCAAATAAAAAACAAACATTTATTGTAAAATTTGTGTATCAATTAATACCTATATACTTTAGCTTTTGGTGTGCCGCGGAATTCTAGAAAGAATTTTGGTGCGTCGTAGGTGAGAAAAGGTTGCAGAGCACTGGTCTAAATGAGCTGAAATACTAATCATTTGCATACTCTAATCTCACCTTCTTTCATGTGTTTTTGACTTTCGTTAGATCATTCCTTCTTAGTGTTGCAATTTTAATGGCTAGCAGTGTAGTTCCAACATTGATTCTCCTTCCATATAAAATGCTTCCAAAGTGTCGAAAAAAAATTCAGCAAAAGAACAACTTTAATCAAAATGTTGACAACTTTTTATATACTTTATATTCAATAAACTCTCTAATAAGTGTAATTTCTAAAAATAAATGGATTCATTAGCTGTGAAAAGCATAGAAACTACACTCTACGCAGAAAATAATCTAGTATCGAAATATGAGTCACAGACTGTTCGCACAGCATTCAATACATTGTTTAAAGATTTTCTATCATTTTCCTTCACGCTTATTTATACTAGTGAGTTTATTCAAACATCAATTTCATTTTCAACAGGAAGTTAATAGACTCTTTAGTTAGTTACTTGCTACTTATTTCACTAATTATTCGGACCAAATTAGGCAAATGAGTTTAATCAAGCAGCAAATTAATGAATAGATTTCTTTTAAGATTTCAAACGATTTCTCTCTTTCTCATTTGCGGCAGATAAATACTTCAGTGGAGAGATTTGACCTTATTTTGCATTTTTAAAGATAATTAAGCAAATTCGTCTTTTTCTTTTTTTCAATTTCTCAGTTCAAACACTAAGTTACTTTAATATAATTCTCAAAGTTTGAGATAGCTAAAACATCATTGTGTGTGTGTGAAACATAAAGATTCTAGTACAGTAAATTCAAAATACTATGCTGAGTACTAGAACATATATTAAAAACTCGTTTCCTTTCCGACACCAAAGCTCATTAGAAATATTTAAAAGAACAAAAAAAGTTAGAAGGAAAGATCTATATCTATCTATCTATATATATATATATATATATATATATATATATATATATATATATATAATGTTGTTTTTTTTTTAAATTTTGAACATCCTTAAAAATCGAACCAAGGCTAAAAAAAGCGATTCTTAGTGATTTTGTTTATTTTCTGTTGACAAATTAGAAATTTTGAATTGTCTCATAAAATGGTTAAAGAAGTAACGAAATATACTGAAAAATACTGACTGTTCTACTTTTTTTGGTTCAGAGATTAACAATAAACTTTGTCCGTAACATCTGCTGAAAGTTCCAAATTTATTCATTTTGACTTAATAATCATACAGTTTTTGTTCCATAAATATTTTGCAAATTTCTTTTAAATTCTAGATCTCAAAATAAATTTTTTTAAATTTTAAATCATCTAGGCATATTTTTATAATGCGATTTTATTTTTAACAACTTAATTTCTGCTTTTTAAATTTTCTCAGTAAATGATTACATAATTTTTATCTATGAATTTTTGTTTCATATCCTAGTTATGAAATAATTCCGCTTCTTTTTATGTTTCACGGGAGGAATTCGTCAAAAAAAAAAAAAAAAAAAATATTTCAACAGCTTTTTAATAATAAAATATTTTGTGTTTGGGAAATAAACGACCTTTGAATATCTGGAGTTCCTTTTCTACTTGATTCTTATATTTAAGCATTTTTACGAGGTTTTTTAACTTAAAAGTATTTATATTATAAAACTATAATTATCAAGATTGGAAATGGAATGTTTTTCCTCACTAATGTACTTTCAAACTAATTCTGTGATGTTTAACTATCCGCAATTTTCCCTTCACTAACCTCGGGGACTTCATAGAAATTTGAGTAGCATAAAATTACAATTTCATCCAAATCCAAATGAAACTTTATTAGGTAAATCAGGTTAAAACAGAGAGAAGAAAAGAGAATTGAATTTTTTGTAGTGATATATAAATGAAATTGAACTGAAAGGAAAACGAAGGGTGACAGAAGATAACGTCAGGCTGATAAAAAAAATTGTAAGTTATATTAAAGCATCATAGTAAATATTTCGGTTTGAAGTGAATTTTAGTTGAAGTATTAAAATAAGAATCGGCTGTTTGTGAGAAGTGATTGAATCAGAACGAGTGAATTGGTAAGCTAATATCTTATTAATTGATCCTAATTTTTAATTGATGAGTTAAGTGGAATTCGAAGAAAAAGCAACTTAATTTATCCTTCAGTGATAAATTAAGTGTTCTATCTTGTTCTCACGCATCTATAACTGGAGTCTAGTATTTATTGACAATTTAATCAGAAGAAGAAATGGCAGTAAAATTAAATAATGAAAAAAGCGTCCCAATTCATTATTTACAAGCATGCCATGAGCTTGTTGAAAAAGTACCTTTTGTTAAACAACCCTTTTCACGTAGTTCACGTAGTCTTAGAACTTAATAACTTGATCATTTTTTCCCTTCCTATTAAAATATGTTAACGCGTAATTATTAGAAGTTTTATGATTAAAAAAAATGGATAGTTTTTCTTCGGCTATTAATTTGAAGGCATCGGCTTCAAAATTTTCTTCCGTTATACTGCATGGAAAATAGGACGAAAAGAGAATAAAAAAAAAAATGTTCTACAACTGTACCGATGTAGAACATTTTTCATTTCTAATGACGTTAGAAAGAAGCAAAATAAAATTTGAGAAATGTCTGCCCAGGAACAGAGCATATCGACATCGGAATTGGAGAAAGGAAAACTAATAGGTTTCTATAACGAGAAAAATTGTTTTTCGAACTTCAAGCCTTGTAAACTACCATGATAAAAAGGAGTCATGTGATATATTTTAAACAAAATAAAATGGTGCCAGAAATTTTTGCTGCTTGAAATACGAAGAGTTCGGATGAAAAAAATGATAAGTGCCTTATAATTTTTTAGTAAGCCATTAAAAAAAATTTAACTCTTTAATTCAATTGCTGTCATACTTTTTTTTTTTTGTCTTTTCTTTTATCTGGTAAAGAAAACGAACGTATTCCAAATATAGGATAATCATAAGTTCTTATATTCAATGAAGGATATTCGTTAATTATATACATCGATTTGCTCTTGAGTAATGTTATTTTTGTTTTTCTGGGCTACTCATACACCCCTTGTGATCCGTAATTCCCACGATCACGAAACAAAAGAATTTTAATTTGGAATGGTCCCTCTTGGACACTGATTTTACGCATGAAAGACTCGAAGATGATCATTGCACGGTTTTTTTTTTTTTTTTGCTCAGAAATGTGAATCGCACTTTTAGGAGGAAAGGGTTACTTCCTTTCTCTTTGCGGCTACCCTACATCCATCCTGGCGTACCACTTAAATAAGGAACCCATCAGAAATTTGGCACACTCACACGTACTCATAAACACATACATGTCACATTCGCGAGTCACACACAAAACACTTGCACTTTACCACTGTCGTTCTCCTCCATATAAGAATTGTTGACTTTAAATCATGTTTTTTTAAATTAACTGTTTGACTGCACCAAATGATAGTCTTTTTTATTTGAGTCATTGTTTAATTTCCTAATTCTCTATTCTTATATATGATTGGATGCTTTTTTCTCTATACGATCACATCATTTGGCCTAATTTACTAATTATGAATGCGTTTAAAATTACTCAGAAATATTAAGTTAAAATAAATAACTAAATTCAGAGAAGGGGGGCCATTTCACGTGTAATACCTTCGTGTATACCCAGGAGAGAAACCACAGTTTGGGAAACATTGCCTCAACTGTTTCTGGACAAAAAAATACGAGAACATAATAAACGTTTTCGTTTTAATGTAGACAAATATAATACCACTTCATTATTCTGAAAACATACATTAGAAATATTTATAATTGTTTGGTTTTTCTGAACTATTGTGAGCTTTTGATAAACATCCGATTAATCTCTGTTCAACCTAGTATTTATTTCAATTAAGTGTACGTGAGGTTATACACAATAAACAGGTACGTAAATTCAGAATAAATTAAAATTTATCGCTAAAAATATTTTTAATTTGTATTAAGACTAGTAAGAAATGCAGTCATCATAAAATTAAAATAAGCATAGAGTAATAGCAAATAAAAAAAATCTTTAAAATTAAAAATCGATTGAAAACTTAAGGCATCCGAAATAATATAATGTAAAAATGTCTTTAAATTATACTGAAATTTATAACATTAAATAATATTCAAGAACATATTAAACACGTTAATGATTGAAAAACTAAGAAACAAAACTAGTTAGTTAAAAAATCGTAAAAAAATTCAAAATATCAAAGAACTTTAACAAAACCTACAAAGCATATCTCAAGAAAAAAGGATTAGGAAATTAAAGTCATAAACGAAGATAAAGTAATTCGAAATGCTATCTCAGGCTGGAGATTAAGTAACAGTGCGTTTTTACTTGAATTACGGAACCAGCTGTGACACTTCAGCAATAAATCGAAAACAAAATTGTATAAAATCAAATATTAGAATGAATAAAATCCCCTATCAAAAGAGCAATTCAACCAAAGAAATAAAAGAAAACATAAACAAAGGAAGCAAAAAAATTTATTCAAGTCAAATTATGATAATCCATTGCAATTAATCTATGCATATTTATATACTTTATTAAATAATTGTTATGTCTCTGAATAGAGTTATATAACTTTAAACTATCAGCAAGACTATCATTAGTCGAACCTTCCCGAGGTATGCTTTCAATTTGTTAACTGTTTCTTCATATGTGTGTGTGTGTGTGTGTGTGTGTG
>BMAW01109905.1:461693-483875 GCA_019974015.1 Nephila pilipes | reverse complement strand
TATTGACTCACACGACGCTCTTCCGATCTACATGTGAGTCAATAGTGTGTGTGTGTGTGTGTGTGTGTGTGTACAAGTATCTGATTCAACATTATAGTCCTAAAATGATAGATCCTTTTCATCAAAATTGTCATATTCAATAATATTTTATCATTTTTTTCAATGTAAAATCATTGTGTGTGCATATGCATATGTGTGTGTTTCACCCAAAATATATCGCTTTTAATTCTGTCGATTTTTTTCTAAAAGTATTATGCAATTTGTTACTTTAATAGTATATTTACAACTGCATTCGAAAAAAGTAACTGAAAGATAATATTAAAGTTATAAAAAGGAAACTACTTTCATTACACAAATACAAAATATTATGCCCCCTTTGTCACCTTGTTTGTCACCCTTTTTAATAGTGTGATATCAGAAAATGCTGCTAACATTTATAAACGAATGTTTTAATTGGTTCATTTTTAATTGGGGGCTAATTTGTTAGGATTAACTCAAAATACGAAAGATCGGAGTTTTCTGTAATTTGCTCTTCAGCCACATCATATAATAAATGTTTCAAAAACTTTCTGACAGCAGGAAAAGAACATTTCATAAAGAACTATAAACAGTTAAAAGTAGGAATTGATTAGTTTTCTACGAATAAACTAAATTAAATGATCTCTACCATGAACGTGGGTTATCTAGAAAGTACAAATACTCAGTTTTTTTAGAACCGAAAACGTACAGTATTTTTGAAAAATTTACAAATTCATATACGTACATCAAACTCTTACTTTTTGACATAGTCACCTTCCTTCACAATGTACTTTATGAGAAGAAGATTTGACATTTTTTTTTTTACCTTCGTCAAAAAATTTCCTGCTGACTATTTGGCCCTTTGTAATAACCTTTTTCCACCCATAAGCAATTTCAGAGAGATGAAAAGATGAATACTTGAAGGTGCCAGACCTGTGCTCTAAGAGTCGTTTTACATGATATCTAAATCAAATGAGAATAAGAGTTACTTTGTGGTGTTGGCTCTGTGTAAATGTGTAATGTCATACAAGAAACACACTCCACTGTATTCATTTCTATTTCACTTCTTTTGTTTTGTATCGCCTCCCGTAATTTTTTAGAGTTAGTCTGTTCAGATCGACATTAATTGCTTCCTCTTGGGGCGAAATTTTTTACGGTCCCTAAAGACAGAGGCCATGATTTTTCACGCCAAAACAACGGTTTTGATTTCTTCTGCACAAGCTTTACACTCATTAAACCATTTGTACAGATTAGTACGGTTCATGACCCCATCCACGTAAAGAATTTTTATTTCGTTAAGAATCTAGAACCGCGTATTTCTCTTCTCTCGAAGAAACCGGGTTACACTTCTTAATTCGTAGCTAGAGGATTTGTTCCTTCGTTGAAAAAACAAATTCTATGAGCATGAGAGACTCAGTAAACTGGGGCTCAAAAGTTGAGCCTAATTCGTAAAATGCGAAATCAAGAGAGTAAATATTGATGAATTAATTTCAAATAACGTATGGAGAATCATCCACAGATGGTGAAGTTTTGTATTAGTGCAAAACATTTCAGTAGACGTCTTCATACGCTAAACAACTGCATACGTGATAAGTTTCGCGCAATTCATGTGCAAAAGAACATTGCTAATGATTCAGCGGTACTAATAATGTCCCAAAGACAACAATAGGACATGTTTGCAAAAGGAAAAATCGTTGAAATGCTCAAATCTGGACAATCACAAACGAAAGTATCCCGAATTCTGAATGTGCCTCAGGGTGTGATCACTAGATTGTGACAGAGGCTTCAATGTGCGAGAAATGTTAAGCGACGACTAGTACTTGTTCTGCCAAGTCTCACAGTCGCTCGCCAAGACCGATATCTGACAGTAATTGCGAGACCTTAAAGGAACAGTTGTACAAGAAAACTGGGTTAAGCCTTCACAGCCGCTACAGGAGTACAAGCTTCCAGACAAATTGTGCACGGGGACTCCGTCATGTTAGTCTCTATGTCGGACGGCCAGCAGTTTGCATTCACCTCACATCGATGCATTAACGCTATTGCTTAAACTAGAGTTTTGAACATCGATATTATGTTTGGAACAGTAGCCAATGGGATGTTCTGTGACGAATCTTACTTGAGTCTGAACACTGATATTCTTATCGGCTAGTGAAATGGCGGATTTCCTTTTCAACAGGAAAACATTACGGTTTTCCGTCAAAGTGATTCATGATGTGATCTAGTATCATATTATATGGCCGAACAGACCTCCACATCCTTGAAACGGGATCTGTGACTGCTTAAAGATGCAGAGATGGAAGTTCTTCAGTCTCGTGGTCACTTTTTTTCAAGTCCGTTCGTTTCGTTTGTCCCCGTGCGAGCTTGATAGATGACTTTTTTGAAACGGAAAGTATCCATGTCGTGGTCTACTCATTTACCTGATCTGAATCTTATCGAGCATGTGTGGGATACGCTCGGGAAATAACTTGCAGTCCTTCCGCAACCAACAAGCTCCGTTCCAGAACTGAAAAGAGAACTTCCTAACTTTTTGATGACGCTAAGGATCCGCCATGTAGCCTTTTCTGATGCACATTAAATCTATCGTGGTCAAAGTCCTCCCGTTTCCGTGATGCGGAAGCTAGGAGAGGGGGTGTAAGCTCAGGTGTCGTCCTCGTCACTTGACCGAGGCTCAAATTTACGAGGTCCGTCACCAATAGTCCTCGTGTTGCTTCTATTGCGACGTTAATAAAACTAATCAACTAACCTAACTATTTTACCTTCGAGAGCTCATTGTGTCCATAATGTTACTGTCATTGCAAGTATGAAAAATCGTTGTGCAGTATACTTGACTGTCACACCTTACTAAACTACATCATCCCCTTTTTATTTCACTAAAGTATGAACTCCTCTTATGTCCAGTTTTCATTCAAATTGTTTCTTGAATAATAAAAGTTACTATTATCGTTATTTCGTAATTTTTCTTATCTTATAACCGTTTTACATGCGTATATTAAGTTTCCCGTCATTCCGACGCAGTTTACTTCATTATTCACATAATTATCAATTATGGTTAACTTAAGGACACTAAGGTGCATAAGTTCAGCAAAGAAGTTTTCAAGCATTAAACAATAAATAGTTATAAATAACTTGTGCATAAATATTAAAAATATTTCATGAGAAATAACATTTCTTAAAAATGTTAAACGATTTTTAGTACCATCGTTATAAGTAGAAAATTATATGTATTAAAAAACCTAAGAGATCACTCGATTTTCTTTCCTTCACTGTATCATACTGCAATGATTATTTTTATAACTGCATCGTATTCTAAAGTTTTTAAAAGGTTTTATAATTGAACAGAAATAGTAGTAATTCAAGAATGTTGCTCAATAAAACTATAAAGAGATGCTTTTTAAAAATATGGCTTGTAAATTTTTCTATAAATTAATTTTAAAGAATCCAGAAACTCGCAAATAGCAATCTTCATTTGTATAAAGATTAATTCAGAGCAAAAAAAATTAGTGGGAAAAATATTTTCTACATCGTGAAGCTAAACTTTAAAACAATGATTTAAAAGAAAATAGAATTTTCAATAGTTTCATTGTCATTTGAGACCAGAACATTCTGCTTTTTCCTATTATCATGAATAATTTTAATACAAATATCTAGTAACTGACAAAATAACTGATGTCTTAAATAACAATTAAAGTTATGGATAAGAAAATTAATGTCTTGCATTATAAATAAAAATGTCGTTACTCCTCAAAATGTAGGAAAGTAAATTCAATGTATTCCTCAATATGTATAAGATTTACTAAATTAATTATATACAAATACAGGCCATTGATGTATTACAGATATAAATGATTAAAAAATAGTTTCTCTGATAAAGAAACAATACAGTCCTTCCAAAGTAATAACATACAAATATGAAAATTTGTATTTGATGAGTTGAATTTTCCTGTTTTCTATTTGTCTGTTTGAAGTGTAAAACTAAATTATGTACATGTAAAAAAAATTAATTAAAACTGAAGTATTCTTCTTTTTATCTTTTTCAGGAAAAGACACTGAAAGATCAATAAACACCTCGGATACGTGCTCAAGCTCTACTCAAACGTCACAATAAATGACTCTCCTGTTCAAGGTCGGACAAGAGTTCTTAAAAACTTAATATTTTAATCAGAATAAAAGGTTAGCCTTGGATTCCATGAAACTGTTACACTAAAAACATATTTCTACTTAAGAGAATATTTCCATAAATTAGCCGAAAATTTGTGAATAATAATTCACACCCTAAGAAAAAGAAAATATATTTCTAAGGTAAAATTCTAATTGTCTCTGTCCTTTTCCTTATTCATTACCAGCAAAATGACCCAACTTGAAGAAAAACAATTCTCATCTGAGGAAGATTTGTGGGGTTTTGGTCCATCGGCTCTTCCATTTGTGAATTTTTCAAACATGGTTCTTACGATTGATGACGAAATCGATGACAATGGTACATGGAACAATACGGAGTACGTTCCTTACGAACAAAGGCTTGAAACTTATATTGTTCCTGCAGTTTTTGCCCTTGTCTTCATAGTTGGCCTGTTAGGAAATGGTACACTTATCTTTATATTCCTTCTGCACAAACACATGCGAACAATTCCAAACACCTATATAATTAGCTTAGCTATTGGAGACTTTATGCTGATCGTTGGGGCCGTTCCTTTCATCAGTACCATCTACACGTTTGAAAGTTGGCCCTACGGTGAGTTCCTTTGCAAGCTGAGTGAATTCATGAGAGATACATCAATAGGTGTTACTGTTTTCACTTTAACGATGCTGAGTTGGGACCGTTATATTGCCATTGTACATCCAATGAAAAAGTACACTGGAAGTCGTGCGAGAACTATGACCATTATGACTGTTTGCGGTATATGGTTTTTGTCAGCGGCGTTGGCTTGTCCTGGAGCTTACTTTTCTTTTTTGTGGGAAGTACCAGTCGGCAAAGGTAAAGTAATATATGTTTGCTATCCATTTCCTAAAAAATTGATGCCCTGGTATCCTCGTGTTGTAGTCCTTGCCAAATTCTTGCTCTTATTCGGCATACCCTTGATTCTTATTGGCTCGTGTTATGTCATGATAGCTTGGCATTTAATAACCAGTGCGAGAAACAACATTGGCCAAAATCCCACCCATGCAAAGCAATTGAAATCTCGCACAAAAGTGGCTAAAACCGTTTTGGCTTTAGTCGTAGTTTTCGCGGTTTGTCTTTTCCCCAGTCACATCTTCCTCATCTGGTACTACTTCGATCCCAATGCAAATGATGGCTACAATGGATTTTGGCATAGCTGGAAGATCATGGGCTACGTTCTCGCTTTTGCTAACAGCTGTCTGAACCCCATTGCTCTCTATATGATCAGCGGTGTCTTTCGAAACTACTTTAAACGGCATTTGTTCTGTTTCTGTTGCAAACCAGTCGAAATTCGGAAAGAAACTGTTACTTTGCACAGTACAACATTGCGCCACACTCCTGAAGGCACCATTAGAAATGTGTGAGGAAGAATCTATCTTCCCAATTTGTGTTATCAATGTGCATCCCATTAAACACTATTAGAATGTAATAAATGTAAAAACACATTTTATGTTTATTCACACATTATTTCAGATCAATATATTGTAATTGGTGTATAAATGTATCATATGCATATTCATTGTATCGATGTTGTATTTGTGATGTGAACAAATAAATGTTGTGAATGTGGCTTTTTCTTTCCTTTTAAGTCTTAAAGCATTGTTATACAAAAAATTTCAAATACCTTAATATCTGAAAACTGTCTTTAAATAATATCATTAACATGCATTCTTTAATAGAATATTATGTTTTAAAATCGTTCACTTAGTTAAGTTTAAAATTGGACAATGTGTGAAAAAAATATACAAATGTCATTTAAATCAAATACTATGTAATTACTCAAAGGAAAATAATTTGGAAACCTTAATGTCCTTTGTGATCCATTGGCTGAATAAACATGTTATGCTCTAAAATATCAATAAAAAAATAAGTTATTATGCATATGTTTCAATTTACTTGAGAACCAAAATGATCATTAAGCGTATTTCTTAATATTTATCCTCACAAAATATTTGTAAACACGTTGTTTATCATGCATAAAAAAAAATTCCAATAAAATCAATAATATGCTAAAGAATGATTATATTATAGGAATCAGAGTATATAATGATTATAGCTATTTAATTACATAAACTGTCAATTATATTAAAAAATAGAATTAAATTTCTCCCAAAGGATTTGTTTGAAAACAATTTTCTTCCCTTTTACTTAAAAAATAATAGGATTCAGCAGATTTATCAATTTTTCGAATGAAATAGAGACATCATGTCGTATATGTCACAACTGTGAATAAAAATTGCTGTGATTTAGTGTATTTATTATGGTTTATTTTATCCCTCGTGTTGATACTAAATGCGACAAAGCAATCCATTAATCAATTAAATTATACTAATATATCATAATAATTCGTGAAAATAATATCGTGATAGCCCTTTAACAGTTTTTAAGTTAAAAATTTGGATAAATTACAATAAAGAAGTATTTACAATTATTTTAAAGACCAATCTTTATTCAGAAGAGACTATTTAAGTAGTTTGGCACTTTTGTTTTCGACCATTTTTGCACCGAATACAGCACTCATAACATCAGGATTAGTCAATGAATATCAGATAAGAACCAATTAAAATCTACTCTACACGCATTATCTTTATTGGGAAAGTAAACAATTTCTCTCCTTCTTTCTGTATAGAGTTTACTTTTTTTAAATTTTAGATTTAATTTTTTGAGAAAAAAAAAACCTGAAAGGAAAAAATTAACTTTAGTTTTATACCTATACAAAATTAAAATGAAATGGTCATTTATTATGAGATTTTCATCCTGGTTGAAATTTCAGGTGAAAATGCTTTTGAAAATTACGAGAAATAGATAGTAAAAAAAAACAACAACTTTTATTACATTTCTAAGCAATTTAAGTACTTTTCAATACAATATTCATAGTAAAAAGGATTCTACTTCAAATTCAATTCGTTTATCAAAAACTTAAAAAAAGAAAATAATTCATCAATGAACTCTCTTTCACTCTCTCTGTATCTAATACTATGAAAGAATATCAAAAAAATTAATAAATTAATAATAAAAACTTGTTTAATAAAATTAAATTTCTGTCGCTGTTATTTTTGACATGGTAATTCTTATAAGCAACAGTAAAGTTAAAACCTCCCTAGTACTTTAATTAGAATTTATTTAAGCCGATGAGCAATCACATAAAAATATTATCGTGAACAATAGTATGATTTTCATTGTGAAGAACTTTCTTCTTATAATCTTCTTAAAACACAGTAATTATAAAATTGTTTCTAAATTTCCTACTCCTTTTCAAACTTTGGATATTTTGGGGAGACATTTTAATCTCAATTCATTTAAATATCCATCGTATATATATATATATATATATATATATATATATATATATATTGGTTCGAAAATTTCTTGGGTGTGTTGGAGTGAAATCAAGTTAGACATGGAAGATAATGACAAATGATGCCCTATTCGTAAATCTTCGGAACAAGACACACAGGTAGCAGAGCTTGAATAATAACATAACAAACAAATATACAGCAATTGCATGGCTTAGTGACGCAGATACAGGAACATGACAGTCACAATTATATCAGCAACGTTAAACTCACCGAAATATTCTGCATTTCCAGCTCTCGGCAAACACACCCTGCTTCTCCTCAATTCTCCGGGGCACACTTCACTTCCAAGTGCCGACAGCTTCCAGTTAGTTTCTAGATTGATCTCCGTGACAGAGCTCCAAAGACAGATTCACTAACTGACTAACAGACTCATTTCTCAGACTGCTTTCCTTGGCGTATTTATACCTCTTCCGGCTAGGTAAGATGTCTCATAGGAAAATTCACGAAAAATTCGCAACTTTCTTCCCAATCAATATTTCGCCTCATTCCAGCACATTCAGGTACTTTTCATTTGTCGCCAAGTCGTCAAGGCTAAGGGGTCATTGCTTAACTTTCCTTTGGTTGACTGTTGATATGTCAGTAAATGTTTCTTTTCCTTTATAAAATAGCTGCTGCAGGGAAGCGTCATCTCATGTTCGGAACAATATACACACACGTGTGTATATATATATATATATATATATATATATATAATGACATCTTCAATATTGAGACATTTTTACTACTTGTTTTTCAGGCCATGTTCAAAATACCATCTTTTGCGTAATAACCTTCTCAAATTATTACATGAAAAGTAATGCATAAGCTTAATGAATTTCTTAAATTTTACATTATAATGAAATTTTCAGTCACAGAAATTTCCTTTTAAAATTCTAAACTCCTATAGTTTATTGTAGCTAATCTTAAAAACATTTGAAAAATAGAAAATAATTATTTATAAACTAATAAGTAAAAAAACTTTTTTTTTTATTTTCACCTCTATATAATCATTCATAAATTCTTGCTATAATCATTTTTTATAACAAAATATATTGTTATTTTTCTGTTTGAAGAAGTAGTAGGTATCGATATCTGGCTCATTTAAAAAAAATACATAATAGATATACATCATTGGACAAATGATATGTAATTGTTCATTATCCATCATACTAAAGAAAAATATATTCTATTACCTGATAATACAGGGCGGAAAGGCCTGAGATCAGTGAGAACCACATTTCAGTTTTACATGTTTTATAAAGAACCTCCTTTAACTACACAGACTGAAAGGGATTATGATTGTTTATTAACGTCGCACTGATAAGCAACACGGGGGTTATTGGCAATGGACCTCGTAATTTTAAACCTCGGTCAAATGACGAGGACGACACCTGAGCTGGCACCTCCTTTTCCACACTTCCACACCGAGCTAAAGTGAGACCATCAGATCTCAATGGATTTAATGTGCATCAGCCACATTTAAACACACAAATTCAAAAAAATTTAAGTTAATTTAATAAATATGTTTATACATTCTACACAAGTATTAAGCCTTTGCAAAATATACATATATATTAGAAATCATACTTGAGAGAAAAACTAAAAGTAATTAATTAAAAATTTTAATAGTTTTATAAAAAATTAAAATTAGCTTTGCTAATTTCATTTTAACATATACTCACATTTTTTTAAAGATTTATTTGTGTTATGAAAGGCCTTCACCTTCAATACCAAGCTCATTCCATGGTGAAAGTTTCGAGTCTTTTTTTAGATAGCCATCATCATTCCTATATCACCGGCTCACCAAAATGAATACTAATAAGCGTAAAGTAAGCGTAATTCCGAGGCTCCTCAGAATAATCTACTATCTAGAAAAGGAAATACATTCTTCAAATTCCTAATTCATTTCTATTTTCACATGTGAAACATTCTAAAGTACAATAACAATGTATATGTTAATAACGAAAATAATAAAAACAGACAATTCTTCTTGAAACTCGCTTATTAAATGAAATATTAAAATAAGAGCAAAAGATAGATTATTAAAGTTTGCAATTATACTCTGTTCAGATATTAAAATAAAAGCAAATGATAGTACATTAATTTAAATTTATCTTAACAATGTAAATATATACCTTTAGCAAACTAAATGTAATTATAATAATCATAATATATTATAATGTCAATCTTTTGAACCTAACATCATGTATCCTTTCTTTTATGTCCACAAGTTGACACCATTTTCTTAAAACAACATGTTAGCACATGCTAACAAATTGTAATGAAAATGCATTAAAAAGCATAATATTTAACAAAGACCTTTAGTCACAAACCTTTTAAATTTGGCTTAAAATTTAGTTAAAATATTTACAGCAATTCTTTGAGAAGATGATTGATCAAAATTTATACGTTACTTCGATTTCACAATCTTGATTGTAAATTACAAAGTATTAGAGTAAAATGCTGTTCCAAAAATTGGAATTAGATGTCAAACTAATTTTATTTAAGTGTAAAATTATTCAGTGAAAAAGTTTTGAAATAAAAAATTGGATTTAAATCTTCAATGAGAGTAACAATTAACTCAACAAAGATCCGCATGAGGCTCTGAAAGCCACATATGTCCCCTCCCTTTCCTAATAAAGGTGAATCATTATAACTCAAATTTGAAATAATATTTCGCACATCAAAGATTACTTTTAGTTATTCAAATTGAATTTATACGTTCTACTTTACTGAAAATATATTCGAAATAAAACTTATTTCCGCATACTTATTCACTCTGGACTGATATGTTACTCAAAAACATTTCTGTTACTCTCACTTCTTATGTCATTAGGAAATAAAATTCCCAATAGAATGTAAAACAACTATGGAGTTAACATTTCATTGTAAAATATGCATTAAACACATAACATTTATTAAGTTTTTAGTAAGATTCCATTTTAAAAAACATATCACATAAAAACATACGAAGAGAGTCGTTTATAACTCAGTAATCAGTTAGTACATTTATATCATGAATTTAATACAGTCCTCCAAAGCAGTGTCATGGCGGGGAGTAAATTAGCAGTCATGGTCACAAACTCTCAGCCGACACTGTTCTCATCGAATCGGGGGTCCGAGCCCTAATGCCATTAAAAACTCGCCATATAGCCGGGCGCCAATGCACGTTAAACACGCCCTTCCATTGGAGTAATAAGGAAGTTTGGAGAGGGAGGTGCCAGCTCTGAGTCATACTTGTCATTTGAACGAGGTTCAAAATTAGAAGCTCCATCTCAGATAGCCCTCGTGTTGTTTCTAAGTGTAGCGTTCAAAAAAAAAAATAATTCAGTCAAACTATTTGATTATTTATTAATGTCTCAACGAGAAGCAACACGAAGCCTATCGGAGGCAGATATCGCAATTTCGAACCTCGGCCAGTGTGACGAGGACGAAACCTCAGCTGTCACTTCCTTCTCCAAATTTTCATATAAAGGAAGTTAAGACGTTCACTATAACTAGTCATCGAGTTGCTTCTACTGATAAATTGATTGATTGTTTATAAACATCACTCTTAGAAGCAACACGAGGGCTATTGGCGACTGATCTGGTAATTTTGAATATCGATCAAGAGATGAGCATGACTTCTGAGCTGGTAACTCCCTCATTAGTCTTCGCCCCGTCACGAGAGAATTTGGGACCTCGACCAGATTTAACTTGCATCAGCATCTTTACACGGAGAGTCCTTAGTGGCATTAGAGCTCGAGGCCTCGACTCTACGAATACAACGACGGTCGCAAGTCCGCGACCGTGACCACTATGCTATAGTCACACTTCAATCAACCTAAACAGTGATATTCTTAGCACCAATTCTACAGTAGTTAGAAGTCGGTGGGACAAATGAGTTTGACCTCTCTACTCAATTTACTTAAGATCTAGTTTGCTTTCTTCACATGTAGGTTCCTCAATTCTACTTCTCAAATACTGAGAAATAGCTGGACATTAAATACATTGTACGGATAAGTCGATGTAATCAATGTGCCTTTGTTCTGCTCCTACCTTTTAAAACGACTGGTGATTATTTAGTTTTACTGCTGAGATAAAATTTTCTTACTACGTTTTTCGCTTAAATACTTGTAGCTCTATATATGTATTATTAGCTATAATGTGTGCTCAATTCAAATTAAGCTTCATTCGAGCACGATCTTGTTTATCATAAAGCGCTTGTATTTCTGTGTGTAAACTATTCGTCAATTGTGCATCGTCGAATGAAAGATCTTTATTTTAAAAAAAATCTCGCTAAACCTTCATTAAAAGTTAATAATCGTATTTCTTTTATGGTTTGAAAAGACACTAGGTAAAAAAATGTCTTTTTTTTTTTAAGAAAAAATTACCGTTAGGCAATATCCTTAACTCTCTATATAAGGTTAACAATGCCCTTTTTATGATGAAAAAACAAATAAGATTTCATGTTAATAAACACATGGCGGTGTCCTAATTAGACCGCATTCAAGAATCCTTTTAATCAAATATGCTTAAGAATATATACATATTTTTATAAAAAAAAATCTTAATTACTTTATGCTCTAATTTCGCAACACTGATTAGAATTCCTTTAGACGACATAAGCGCTGGCTATTTAGGTAACCTAACATACACTTAAGTTGCGTTTGAGCCATATAACTTGAATTAAATAGTGTCTTGGTAAATCCCACACGTAGAAAATAAGAATTTTTGATAGTTGTGATTTACTTATGTTTTTAAATTGTAGCTGTCAAATACTAATTATTATTTCAAATAAAAGCTTCTCAAAGGATATATAAACTTTTTCACAATTCTACAGAATTACTGAATCACAGCTTAATTATAATATAATTTCTTTACTTATTCATATGACTTTTACCAATAAATCTACAAAAGGGATTGTATAAGATTTGTAACATGTAATGAAACATAGAACTGAAGGGATCAAAATATTTTTTCTCGTAGTAAAAGAGTCATGTTAAATGATGCCTGCGAAAAAAAAATTATCGCTATTTTCAATGTTCTCAAATTTTATTAATTCAATTTCCTATTTCCTGCTAAAATTTACACTTGTAAGAGCTTTTATATAATACACACACACAACCATATATATATATATATATATATATACGGTTGTGTGTGTGTGGTGTGCGTGGTGGGGGTGTAATTTGATATTCATTTGTAATTAAATCCCAATACTTTAATCTAAAACAAGTTAGGAAGTAATCTTAATAATTTAAAAAAAATAATATGTAATAAATTATTACAGTACATTGAGTAAAAAGATCTATACCAATTCATAAAAATATACAAATAAAACGCAAACAAAGAAAAATAAATACAAATATAAATATGTTTTAATTTAATTATAAAAGAAAAACATTATATGATGTAGAAATTTCCAGAAGAAAGTAAATTACACTGAAAATTTAATTGACAACGAACAAAATTATCACAAAATGATAGATAAATTGAAAAATTGCAAAAAACAAAATTTGATGAAAATCAAAGGAATGGAGTGTCAGATATTTAATGTTGTAACAGGATTTAGCCTGTTAGACTAGGTATTTTCAGAATCATTGGCCAAACTAAACCCATCGACTGAATATATTACCAAAAAAAAAATGTTTATTAAAAATGCAATTAAACAGAGATAAAAAAATCATTATAGAATCATTTAATAAGACAACCAAGAGTATATATATATATATATACAACTCTTTTTTTTACACGGTAGATACGTTCCTTAGAAATCCGTGCAAAAAAAAATCTTATAAAAAATACATGCAACTTATTTTAAATTTGGGTATATGTCTTACGACTTTAAAAAATCGTGTCAGATGAAAAAACTTTAAATATTTTCTCAAAAAAGAGTGCAAAAAAAAAGTAATAAGGAAATTCATATTACATATTTATAAAACAAAAACAATTCGCTTTAATTACGAAATAAATTAAAATTAGTGTACAGTGAAAATTCAGTATATAGATGCGCACAACATATAAAATTCAAATAAAAATTAGGAATAAAACTATTAGCTAACAACCATTCACCTCTACTTAATAATGAGAGCGCACGCTTATTACGAACTGAATCAAAAATGCTATCATCAGAAGATGTGTCAGATATGTCTAGCACAACTGTCGGCTTTGATTCAAATGAAGAATTTCGTTCGTTATTAACGCTGTCTCCGTTGGGTGTTTTTGTTGTTACAAAGTCTGTTATTAGAGGCTGATTTTTTTGGTTCCTCAAGTTGCTTATATAATTTATGATATCCTGCTACACAAAACTTAAGATTTACGTTCAAATTTTGAAGCGCGCTCTATGTCAGGATCATGAGTAAGAAAACGCTCCATACTTGAAGCAAATTTCAAACCCTCGCGAATTCAATCAGCTGTTAATAGCTGAACTTCATCTTCGACTTGATCATTACCGACTTCTTTAGTACCATAAACTGTCATAAATTTTGTCAAATAGTCCTCATCCAAAGGGCTTTCCAGCATCAATCCTTCGGTGTCAACAGTTTGCATATTTTTAAAACCTGCGCCACCAATGGCATTTGGTAGAGTAATAATTTCAAAAAACTCAGCTGATTTTTGAACTACGAAACTTCAAGCACATTTTTACTTTCCTTGCCAAATTTGGCGATTTTCGTTGGTTATAGTCACCCTTTTTTCCCAGTGTAACCCGAGTTTCTATTCGGGTATTCCCGTAACTCCATTATACAAAGTAAACAAGCTATGAAGTAACTAGACCAAGTTACTCACTCATATCTGAGTCTTTCTAAGTAAATTTTGTTATGCGTGCATAATATATATATATTAGATTTAACAAACATTTAATTTCTCAAGTACTATTCACCAGAAAACCTAATAAGGGCAATATTGCAACATTTGTTAAGGCCACTGGAATTATCCTGAAAGAAAACAGCTATTTATGCTTTATTTTTAATTTAAAAGCATAAATAGTACTTAATAGAGTTTATTAGTAAATAATAATTGCAGTAATATTAGACTTTTTATAGAAAATATTGATATATATATATATAGACTTTTTATTCTAGAATATATCTTTAGGTATTCATAGAAAAATACAATTGAACGTCTTTTACCTTAATACGTTTAAAGAAACATTTTTTTTTTTTTTTACCTTAATACGTTTTCCTATATATATATATATATATATATATATATATATATATATATACACCGTGTAGATTGATACAGCAATCAGAATTTTACATTTTTATGTGTTTAATTTTCGTTTTAAAGAGGTATAAAATTAGGAAGAAGTTTTGGCTGTATCCTGAAATCCTCAGAAGACAATTCGATATATTTTTTTTGAAAATCCACATTTTATACTTTTGCTACTTTGAGTATTTAGAAGGGTTTATTATCATATTATACATTTACATAATTTAAGTTTTATAATTATTTCCAATTGTTTTTTAACTGCTCAATCTTCGTATCCTTGATATACAGGATAGCACTAGAAATGTAACTTGTATATAGCAAGCTATGTATATATAGCTTGTTTGCACCAAACTAGCAATGCTTTATTTAAATCTTTGCTTGTCTAAATCTTTTTTACTCTTTGACTGGAACATAATATTCTCAAATATTTCTTAATTTCATCTCTTACTTTTAATTCTAGGGCTCAATGTAGAACTGGCACTGATAAACTCTATGAAATTTCCTTTTCATCTCTGCTTCAACAGATTCACTTTCATTTTAAATACAAAGTGGTTTGTTATCGTCCCGATTTTTTTCTGACGATGCTGGGTAAAAAAAAAGTGTTATTTGAAATATTAAAAAAAACTCGCACTTCATTAATTTTCACACAAAATTCTGAAACTTCGACACACCCATCCACTTCGAAGAAATAACCATTAGATTGAAATATTTTGAAAAAGGTGGGGTTTTTACCTACTTAAATTAAGTAATGCCAATACACAACATCAACTATCATTTATTTTTTGTTCGATCATAACAGGAAAAGTTTAATAAAAAAATTTCGGTCTAAGAAGTGGGAAATATTTTTCATACTAAGGTTTTTTATTTCACGACAAAGAAAAAAATGAATGAAATAACAGTATTTTGTCGGGATCGCGGTGTGTTTCTTTTTTAACTGATTTTTCAGGTTGAACGTTTTCGTGTTAAAGCCTTTCACTGCATTACGATGAAAATATGGTCATAAAACAATACACTTTCTTGTTTCACATTCTTTAAGAACCACAGAAACTATTTATTAACTAAAAATATGATGGAATTAATTTTTGCGCTTTAATGATCAAGGGGCCTTTTTTTCAATTAGCACAAACTTTCATAAATCTTTACTAATACCGTTAGTTTTATTTTTTGCTAAATGCATATATATATGTGTGTGTGTGTCAGTGTGTGTGTGTGTGTGTTATTGATATTGATGATGATGATGATGATGATGATGATGATGATGATATTATTGTGTGTGTGTGTGTGGTATTATTGTGCTTGTGTGTAATTTAACTAAAAACCAACTTTGTTAATGATTAAAAAAGAAAAATTAACTGCTTAAATTTTTGAGAGCAATAGTAGCTTTTTGTGGAACTTTAGGAAGCAATAGCTTTGTGGAACTTTGAAGCAATAACTTTCTTTACCAGAACCTCTACTAAGACTTTTCAATACTTGTATTGCTTATTTGGTATTATTTACGTATTTTGAGTTTAATTCGACGACAAAACAAAACAAATTTAATAATTTGGTTAAAATGCGCCAAGAAATTCTATAAAAGCAGGGGTAATAAATTATTTTTATGCATAAGTTTTCAATTTTTACATTGTTCTTAAAAAAATAAATATATATAATATCAATGATACGTGAAAAAAATAAAGAGGGAAAGTAAAAAATATCCTTGAATGTATAAGTAAAAAAATACATATTATCTATAATTATTAATTTTGTTTTGTAGTAAACATATGCCTCCCCAACTATTTGCAGGATTTAAATGATCAATTAATAAAGTAGAAGTTGGCTTAATATATGCATTATAATCATTGTGAATTGAATATAAATGGAAAGTTACGAGACACCTTGGAGTTAAAAAAATATACTTTTATATGTTATTTAAAACTATAAAAATATGGTATAAGGACGATGATTGTTTGGGTGCTGACAAATAATATTATCTGGAAAAAATTTATTAGAAATAATATGTACAATTTAACACCTATACTTTAATCCTAAAATAAGTTAAGTAATCTCAAAATTAAAATGAAACAATATGTGAGAATGTGAAATCATTAATGTACCAAATAGATCAAACATAAACAAAGAAAAAATGAATAAAAAAAAACTGGCGAAATTCAACAACATCCAGAAATTATCACTAAGTGATAGATAAATAGAGAGAAAACTGAAAAACTTTTTGAAGAAAAAAAAAAAAAAAAGGGAGTGCAATATATTTACTGTTGTAACAGGCTTTTTAGACTGTTAAGTTGGGTTTATTTACATAACTTCATTTAATTATAACAGTTATATAAAACCTTCAAAAGTATTTCGTAACGATATCCCAGATTTAGTAATGAAAGTGGCAAAATCATTAGTCACTATTCAAGAACTATTAAGTACTGAAATTTAGGAATTAAAAGAAAAGGTGAGGAAATTTTACCACAATATTCAATGTGAAACCCTATTTTCTTATACAAAGTGTCTCGAAATACAAGGGGATTTAAGTGGTGATAAAAACACCATATAGACAAATAATTTCATCATACAATACAAGAGACGAACAAGCGTTGAACCTGGAACGGTTACAGCAATGGAAAGCATAAAGCGCGAAGGTTTTCTTACACATCAATCAATTCTACCATAGATTTTTAGGAGACTCGAGACGTGCAGTTTTCGGTTCCTCACCAATCACGTTAGAAAAGGACGGTGTGCGAAACTAGCACTTTACGCTTTTCATTGCACAACCATCTAGCAATTCCGCTCTTTTGCTTTTGAATTGTACGATGAAGCTGCTATTCAAATATTTTCTATCATCCCTTAAATTTTTCTCATGGTTTCGAGTAAACTGTATGAAGCTTTATATTGCTGATTTCTCTGTGTCATTAGCAGCAAAAATAAAGCATTGTGTCAGTCAGGATGTTCTGTAAAATTATCCTTCATCTCAAAATCATACTGAAATATTATGAATTAACAATCTATCTTAACAGTAATAAAATTCAATTCTATCAACATCAGACATCTCGTCTAATATAATTATCTCTTTTCATTCATCTTCTAAACTAACTATTAATATATTACTCTTCTATAAAAACTGTGGGTATATATCTTGACTATTCAGATTGCTTGTATTCATAACTTAGAAATTCTTCGTTTGTATTCGTTGGAGTCCGACAAACATTGTTTCTGTGGAAATTTTTACGGTTATTATAATTATACATCAAAGCCCCGAATTCTTATTAAATTTAAAAGTTCTTTAATATCAGTACTATTAGCAATTAATTTTTTGCTTATTATTGTTAAAATTATATTAAATCAAGGATTTATCCATATATAAAACTAATACGCAATACTCATTTTTTATTATCACATAACAATAATCAGTTTTTTATGTTTGATAAATAGTAACAGGTATCCTTATTAGTTTGTGGACAAGTACACTTAACTATCTTTGTTTGCTTTAATAACAAAATCTTAACAATTTTAATTCTTTTCTTCAGACCAAAGGAGTGTTTGATGCTTTAAATATTGTATTCTTTTAAAATTTAATTACTTTTAAGATATACATTTTTTTCTTTAACAGCATCTATATCCATACATTTGTCTTATTATTTCTGTCCCAAGAACACTATATTTACTTTCCTTTGTATTGAAACGTTAGCATATTCTACAAAATATTTCTACATATTGTCATTTTTTGCTTAAAAAATTTGAATAACATTGTTATTTAAAGTAAAACATTAAACTACATGGATATATAGTATTATAAGCTATAGTATAATAACTTTCAAGCCGCCTTTTTTTTTTTTATCATCAGGCACAATCTGTAATAATTAATATACATTTTTCAAATTAATAGATATAAAAGCATCTACTTCAGATTTTATTTGCAGTTTTTCATATCCCTCAGGATTGATTTATATATATATATATATGTATATATATATATATATATATATATATATATATATATATATATATATACTACTATATATATTACATTAAGTTTGACAAACAAACTTATAATCACATATTTTACATTAAGTAAGTGTGCTATATTATAAAATTTTGTGGAAAAGAGAAGTAGAATTAATATTAAGCTGTTTCATTATTAATCATTTGACATGCTTTGCACCATTTTTTATTACAAATATTCTAGTACGTGGTTTAATTGGACACGGTTTTTGTTTTCATTACGAAAAATTTTTCTTTAAAGATTGAAATTAAATCTCTATTTCAGATCAAGGTTTCCATAGGAAAAACTTTTGCAAATCCCTCTTTGTAATCTTTAAATTTCAACAGAAACTGAACAAGATATTTATTTGTAAGAATCAACTCGTTCAATTAAACGGTGAAATTAGTCACTACAAACTACTGAGCATAACCTAAATATTGTCTACTAAAACCAGAAACTGCGTTTTGGATATATTGGTTAACAGAGAATCAGCTTCCCAAATAAAATCCGTACTCTCATTTGTCTGATGTGGCCCTTACTTCTAATATACTAAAAGTCACAGATTAATTGTAGCCCCAAAATAGTGAACCACAGTCACCATCGCTTGTGACTGTTTATATATAGTATCCTCAGAATAAAGCGTACTGAGATTTGTGATGTAACAATTGTAACCAGCTCTCCACACACTTTTATAGACCTGTGAAAGTGTAGTAAATAGATAAGTGGAACCTAATCTCCTAAATCAGACTTTCTAAGCCCTCATAAAGCCCATCTGCCTTTTGAAAACAGATAAGTTTTAGTCTTTTATGTATAAGAAAACAATAAAAAATAAATATTTAAAAAACTGAACCATACAACGATCGAGCTGATCATGCAAGATTCTGAAAAAAGTGATTTTAGTATTGTATTGAAAACTAAAATTCCCAAATTTAAGTAGCTGTCTCTTAAAAAAAATGTTGCTTCGTTTCTCTTTCTACTCTCTGGCTCGTAAGGTTTGCCTTTAAATCAAAGAAGATATGGTCTAATATATATAACTATATCGAGCTTATAATTTTTAAACAGTGCTGGAAAAATTTATCACTCAGCTAACAATGAAAATATCGATAAAATACAACAATACAATTTGTGAAAATATGAATTAAAAATAACTGGAAGAATGTTTACATTACTATTATGAAATATTATTATTAAAAAATTCAATTGACAATGTGGCGAATAAGCACTTTGGAACATAATAGCCGAATACGAAAGTTAATCGCAATCCCAAACGAAAATCTCCTCGCTGAAAGTTCGTTTTCTATTTTCACTGTAAAATCTCCACTGATAGAATACTTTGAAATCTATCAAGAGGATTTTATATTTAAATATTCAGTATATTTTAAATCAAAAAATAAATATTTGAAAATAACCCAGTTATTCTTTTTTGTACATTGCAGTGTTAAAAGAAATCAGAAAAGAATCAATTCATCAAAACTATAACTAACTGAAGTGGAAAAGAAACACATAGAAAATTCCATATATCTTCAGTGGTTGGGAAAAATGTTCATACCCGTTCTGATATGATTCCACAACTGAAAACTATTCACAAATAAACAGAACTGTCATTCATTTTTTAAAAATTTACGGTTCCACCATGAACATGCATAATATAATTTCTGAAATGTTTATTTTTTAAAATTATCTTTAAGACTTGTCAAGTTTCTAAATGAAAAGGTGAAGAAATGCTGTTTTCCCATAAAAAAAATTATACAATTTATTCAAAGAATCCATTCAGTTCAAAATTTCCATATTCTCAAAATAAACGACTCAAAAAAAGAAATAAAAAATGATGCTAAGAGAAAATGTGGAAATCTTAAAATTGAAACTATAGATGACCCTTGAGGTTCTTCAAGTGAAGCTATTTCACAAGAGCTGTTTTTTAAGAATACACGGGAGCAACCTAGCAGTTGGTTGATCTCAGTGGACAAAGACTCGACACACAGCTTGTCCCAATTCAACATAATTTGATCCATATGATTTCTTCCAGAGATTTGTAAGAGATAAAGTGTAGGAACACTTACTAGCCAAAAAACTATGCAATGAACAAACAACGGATTTCTACTCTGCTGTACAAATCAATTACCCCCCTGACACTTTACAACGTGTTTGGCAGGAATTACATATAGAAATGAAATTACACGTGTTTAATGGAAGATATACCGAACACTTCTAAAAGAGAAAACGCCATATTTCCCTTTGCATTTTATATATTGTTTATCATTCTGTGCCGTTTTTTATATATAAAGTTGAGGTTATTAAGTAACGAAACTGGCGCTGCAATAAAACAATTGCTGATGTGTACACCTTTACCCATTGCTCACCTTCAATAACCCCTCCTCTATCCCTACAACGCTCCATACAGATGCTTCATTGTTCAGACAGTGCAGGAAATCAGCTCGCTGGAGACCGTATCCTTTCTCCTTTCACAGCAGCTTCCATGGACACACTTAAAAATTGTTCCTTTGGAATGCAGATTTCATGGAAGTGGCCGCTGTAGCCTAGTGCTTATGATCGCGGACTAGCGACATTTTTCATAAAGTCAAGTCAGTAGGTTCGAGCCTTCATCACTAAAGATCCGTCATTGTAGCCGAGGCTGATGCACGCATTAAATCTGTCAGGACCCAAAGGAGGGAGTGCTGGCTCAGGTGTCGCCCTTGTCCGCCCGGCCGAGGTTCAAAACTTTAACGCGAGGTCCGCTTCATATATCCCTCGTGTTGCTTCAATTATTTAATAAAAACCAAACCAATCACCTTGAAACACATATAAGTCACATCGTGCGAGATCTTGCAAATAAGGTGGATCTAACACTTTTGTGGCATGGCCTTGTTCTGAAACCTCTTGATGATAATGGAATTAGTTCGTGCACTATCTTGGTAAAGAAATTAGCCGCACGATTCTTTATAATTCAGTCTTAGCAGTCGCACAAATACTTAACCGACGATCAGATCAACAAGATTACAGGTTATATATATATATATATATATATATATATATATTGTCATCCGTTTTGACGTAGAAGGGCGACCAAGGCTTGAATCATCTTCAATGTCTCTCATCTATCCTGAAAAAGCTTAAACGACTCAAAACACGTGCGTGATAAACATTCATTACCATATACTTCTTTCAATAAATAATGTATGTTTTTAGTAGCTATTTTTTTCCAAGTTTTCATGTGAGGGCAACAATTCCGTTTATCATTTATCGTTTTCCAGACAAAACAAAAAATATGACTTTTATGCGTTTTGTTTAAGAGCAGAGCACTGCATTCGGAGTAAGAAGCTTCGCTGACAGAAGTCAGTCGCTGGCGTGAGAAGCATGTACTTCTGTAGCAACACCAGTCTCGTTATTTAAAACCTCACCTCGTAGCATTTGAAATCAGTTTATTTTTGAATACCCTTGTATTATGAGTCAGTACTTGAAATATATATACCACATGAAAACTTTATTGTATGGTTTCTTTCAGTCATTTATTT
>BMAW01109905.1:445895-461668 GCA_019974015.1 Nephila pilipes | reverse complement strand
TGATACGCTTAATCAAATTTTATTTTATGTGTTTAATTTTTTCCGTTTTAAGAGGTATAAATTAGGAAAGAAATTTGGCTGTATCTGAAATCCTCGGGAAGACAATTCGATATATTTTGAAAAATCACATTTATAAAACTTTTGCTACTTTAGTATTTAGAAAGGTTTATTATCATATTATACATTTACATAATTTAAGTTTTATAATTATTTCCAATTGTTTTTTAACTGCTCAATCTTCGAGTGTTATCCTTGATATACAAGGATAGCACTAGAAATGTAGCTTGTATATAGCAAGCTATATGTATATATAGCTTGTTTGCACCAAACTAGCAATGCTGTCTTTAAATCTTTGCTGTCTAAATCTTTTTACTCTTTGACTGGAACATAATATTCTCAAATATTTTCTTAATTTCATCTCTTACTTTTAATTCTAGGGCTCAATGTAGAGCTAGCACTGATAAACTCTGAAAATTTCCTTTTTCATCCTCTGCTTCAGCAGATTCACTTTCATTTTAAATAAAGTAGTTTGTTATCGTCCCGATTTTTTTCTGACGATGCACAGGTAAAAAAAAAAGTATTTATTTGAAATATTAAAAAAAACTCGCACTTCATTAATTTTCACACAAAATTCCCCGACTTCGACACACCCATCACTGAATTCGAAAACTAACCATTAGATTGAAATATTTTGAAAAAGGCAGGGTTTTTACCTACCCAAGTACATGCGTAATGTAACACACAACATCAACTACTATCATTTATTTTGTTCGATGTAACAGGAAAAGTTTAGCCAAAAAATTTCGGTCTAAGAAGTGAAATATTTTCATACTAAGGATTTTATTTCACGACAAAAGAAAAAAATGAATGAAATAACATAGTATTTTGTCGGGATCGCAGTATTGTTTCTTTTTAACTGATTTTTCAGGTTGAACGTTTTCGTGTTAAGCCTTTTTCACTGCATTACGATGAAAGCTATGGTCATAAAACATACACTTTCTTGTTTCACATTCTTTAAGAACACAGAAACTGTTATTAACTAAAAATACTTGATGGAATTTAATTTTGCGCTTTAATGATCAAGGGCCTTTTTTCAGTGGCACAAACTTTCATAAATCTTTACTAATACCGTTAGTTTTATTTTTGCTAAATAATGCATATATATATATGTGTGTGTGTGTGTGTGTGTGTGTTATTGATATTGATGATGATGATGATGATGATGATGATGATGATGATATTATTGTGTGTGTGTGTGTGGTATTATTGTGCTTGTGTGTAATTTGGAAAAACTAAAAACCCTTTGTTAATGATTAAAAAGAAAAATTAACTGCTTAAATTTTGAAGCAATAACTTTGTGGAACTTTGAAGCAATAACTTTGTGGAACTTTGAAGCAATAACTTTTTCTTTACCAGAACCTCTACTAAGACTTTTCAATACTTGTATTGCTTTATTTGGTATTATTTACGTATTTTAGGTTTTAATTCGACGACTTAAAAACAAACAAATTTAATAATTTAGTTAAAATGCATAAGAAATTCTATAAAAGCAGGGTAATAAATTATTTTTATGCATAAGAGTTTTTTCAGGAATTTTACATTGTTCTTAAAATAAATATATATAATATCAATGATACGTGAAAAAAAATAAAAGAGGGAAAGTAAAAAATATCCTTGAATGTATAAGTAAAAAAATACATATTATCCTATAATTATTAATTTTGTTTGAGACAGTAAACATATGCCTCTAACTATTGCAGGATTTAAATGATCAATTAATATTAAAAGTTAGCTTAATATATGCGTATAATCATTGTGAATTGAATATAAATGGAAAGTTTACGAGACACCTTGGAATTAAAAAATATACTTTATATATTTATTTAAAAACTATAAAAATATGGTATAAGGACGATGATTGTTTGGGAGTGTAACTGACAAATAATATCTGGAACTGTTTGTAGAAATAATATGTACAATTTAACACCTATACTTTAATCTAAAACAAGTTAAGAAGTAATCTCAAAAATTAAAAAATGAAACAATATGTGAGAATGTGAAATCATTAATGTACCGTAGATCAAACATAAACAAAGAAAAAATGAATAAAAAAAAAACTGTGAAATTCAACAACATCCGAAATTATCACTAAGTGATAGATAAATAGGAAAACTGAAAAAAGCTTTTGAAGGAAAAAAAAAAAAAAAAGGGAGTGCAATATATTTACTGTTGTAACAGGCTTTAGACTGTTAAGTTGGGTTTATTTAATTTATAACTTCATTTAATTATAACAGTTATATCAAAACCTTCCAAAGTATTTCGTAACATTATCCCAGATTTAGTAATGAAAGTATTGAAATCATTAGTCACTGTTCAAAATTTATTAAGTACTTTATGAAATTTAGGAATTAAGAAAAGGTGAGGAAATTTTACAATATTCAATGTGAAACCTATTTTCTTATACAAAGTGTCTCGAAATACAAGGGGGGGGGGATTTAAGTGGTGATAAAAAACATATAGACAAGTAATTTTCATCATACAATACAAAGACGGAGAACAAGCGTTGAACCTCTAGACGGTTACGTAATGGAAAGCATAAAGCGCGAGTTTTCTTACACATCGTCAATTCTACCATAGATTTTAGGAGACTCGGGGACGTGCAGTTTTCAGGAAAAGGCAATTCCTCCTGAAATCTACGTTAGAAAGGACGGTGTGCAAGAAAACTAGCACTTTACGCTTTTCATTACACAGCTCCATCTAGCAATTCACCCCTTGCTCTTTGCTTTTGAATTGTACGATGAAAATTGCTTGTTCAGATGTTTTCTATCATCCCTTAAATTTTTTTCTCATGAGTTTCGAAACAAACTGTATAAAGCTTTAATTATATTGCTGATTTCTCTATTATCATTAGCAACAAAAATAAAAGCATTATTATCAATCGGATGTTTATTAATTGTATTAATGTAAAGTATATTACAAATATTATCAAAGTTAACAAGAACCTTATCAATACAACAATTGATAAATTCGTTCTGCAATTTTTTTATCGAACGTATAAGATCTCTAACCTTAGTTGCTCTCTTTTTTAAAAAAAAAATTTAAATATTTAAACTATTCATTAATGTAAAATTTATATTCCTTAAAAACTTCAATAGATAAATTATATTTAATAGCTATTTTAGCTAAAAACTTATCCCCATCTTCATTAATTTTTCCTGTAACATAATTATTAATGCTAGAAATTATGTTCTGTGAAACCTGTACCTTTCTTTATAATATCTCTTAAGAATTTTATCTTTAACAATATTCAGATTACTTGTATTCATAACTTAGAAATTCTTCATTTATGTATTCATTGGAATCCCGACAAACATTATTGCTCTGTAAATTTTTACAGTTATTATAATTATACATCAAAAGCCCCGAATTCTTATTAAATTTAAAAGTTCTTTAATATCAGTACTATTAATAGCAATTAATTTTTTATGCTTATTATTGTTAAAATTATATTAAATCAAAGGATTTATCCATATATAAAACTAATACACCAATACTCATTTTTTTATTATCACATAACAATAATCAGTTTTATATTTATGAGCTAAATAGTAACAGGTATCCTTATTAGTTTGTGGACAAGTACTAACTATCTTGTTTACTTTAATAACAAAATCACTAACAATTTTAATTCCTCATTTCTTCAGACCAAAAAGGAAGTGTTTGATACTTTAAATATTGTAGTTCTTTTAAAATTAATTACTTTAGATATACATTTTTTTTCTTTAACAGCATCTATATCCATACATTTTGTCTTATTATTTCTGTCCCAAAATTTTTTTCTCTTACTTTTAACTGTATTGGAAACGTTTAGCATATTCTATAAAATATTCTGTATTGTCATTTTGCTTAAAAATTTGAATAACATTGTTATTTAAAAAGTAAAACATTAAAACTACATGGATATATAGTATTATAAGCCTTAGTATAATAACATTCAAACTATAACCTTTTTTTATCATCAGGCACAATCTTAATAATAATTAACTCTACATTTTCAAATTAATGAATATAAAAGCATCTTACTTCAATTTTATTGCAGTTTTTCATATCCCTCAAGTTGATTTATATATATATATATATATATATATATATATATATATATATATATATATATATATATATATATATATTACGACAAGTTTGACAAGCAAACTTATAATCACATATTTTACATTTAAGTAAGTATATATTATAAGTTTTGTGGAAAAGAAATTTAGAATTAATATTAAGCTGTTCATTATTAATCATTTGACATGCTTTGCACCATTTTTTATTACAAATATTCTAATTTACGTGGTTTAATTATTGGACACGGTTTGTTTCATTACGAAAATTTTCTTTAAAGATTCATTAAATCTCTATTTCAGATCAAGGTTTCCGCCAAGAAAAACTTTTGCAAATCCCTCTTTGTAATCTTTAAATTTCCAACAGAAAACTGAACAAGATATTTATTTAGCCAAGAATCAACTCGTTCGAAATTAAACGGTGAAATTAATCCACACAAACTACTGAGCATAACCTAAATATTGTCTACTAAAACAGAAACTGCGTTTTGGATATATTGGTTAACAGAGAATCAGCTTCCCAAATGGAAATCCGTACTCATTTGTCTGATGTGGCGCCTTAGGCGCCTAATATGCTAAAGTCACAGATTAATTAGCCCCAAAATAGTGAACCACAGTCTACATCGCTTGTGGCTGTTTATATAGTATCCTCAGAACTTCTCAAGCGTACTGAGGTTGTGATGTAACAATTGTAACCCGTCTCCACACTTTATAGACCTGTGAAAGTGTAGTAAATGAGTAAGTGGAACTAATCTCCTAAATCAGACTTTTCTAAGCCCTCATAAGCCCATCTGCCTTTTGAAAACAGATAAGTTTTAGCAGTCCTTTTATGTATAAGAAAACAAAAACATAAAAAAATAAATGTTTAAAAAAACTGAACCATACAACGATCGACTGATCATGCAGATTCTGAAAAAAATTGATTTTTAGTATTGTATTGAAAACTAAATTATTTTAAATTAAAGTAGCTGTCTCTTAAAAAAATGTTATACTTCATTTCTCTTTCTACTCCTGGCTCGTAAGTTTACTTACAAATCAAAGAGATATGAATCTAATATATATAACTATATCGAAATATAATTTTAAACAGTACTGGAAAAATTTATCACTCAGCCCTAACAATAAAAAATATCAATAAAATACAACAATACAATTTATTGAAAATATAAGATTAAAAATAACTACGGAAGAATGTTTATTACTATTATATGAAATATTATTATTAAAAAATTCAATTATTAATGTAAGCGAATAAACACTGAACATAATAACGCCGAATACGAAAGTTAATCGCAATCCCAAACGAAAATCTCATGAAAAGTTCGTTTTCTATTTTCACTGTAAAATCTCCACTGATATAGAGATACTTTGAAACATCTATCAAGAAGGATTTTATATTAAATATTCAAATATTTTAATCAAAAACCATCTTTAAAAATAAACAGTTATTCTTTTTGTACATTGCTGAGTATTAAAACAAAAGAAATCAGAAAAAGGAATCATTCATCAAAAAACTATATAACTAACTGAAGTAGGAAAAGCTTATAGAAAAATTCCATATATCTTCAGTAGTTGGGAAAATGTTCTTATTACCCGTTCTGATATGATTCCACAACTGAAAACTATTCTAAATAAGCAGAACTGTCATTCATTTTTTAAAAAATTTAGTTCCATACCATATGAACATGCATAATATAATTTCTGGAAATGTTTATTTTTAAAATTATCTTTAAGACGTAAGTTTCAATGAAAGGTGAAGAAATGCTGTTTTCCCATAAAATTATACAAGTTTATTCAAAAGGAATCATTCGATTTCAAAATTCCATATTCTCAAAAATAAACGACTCAAAAAAAGAAATACATGAATGCTAAGAGAAAATGTGGAAATCTTAAATTGGGAACTATAGATGACCCTTGAGAGTTCTTCGTGAAGCTATTTCACAAGAGCTGTTTTAGGAGCTTTCACGGAGCAACCTAGCAGTTGGATTGATCTCAGTGGACCAAAAGACTCGACTTACACAGCTTGTCCCAATTCAACATAATTTGATCCCATATGATTTCTTCCTTTGGGAATTTGTAAGAGATAAAGTGTAGGAGACACTTACTAGCCAAAAATTTATGTGAACTTAAACAACGGATTTCTATACTGCTGTACAATCAATTACCCCTGACACTTTACAACGTGTTTGGCAGGAATTTACATATAGAAATGAAATTACACGTGTTTTATTAAAGGAAGATATACCGAACACTTCTAAGAAAACTTCCATATTTCCCTTTGCATTTATATATTATTTATCATTCTGTGCCGTTTTTTTATAAAAGTATACAAAAGTTGAGGTTATTAAGTAACGAAACTGGCGCTGTAAAACAATTTACTTTGATGTCATACATATTTACTTATTATCACCTTCAATATAACCCCTCCTCTATCCCTACAACGCTCCATACGAATCTTCCATTGTTCGGAACAGTGCAGGAAATCTTCTGTCAGCTCCTTCAGGACGCGTATCGCTTTCTCTTTCACAGCTTCAACGGACGCAAAAATTGTTCCTTTGAATGCAGATTTCATCTTAGGAAGTGGCCGCTGTAGCCTAGTGCTTATGATCGCGGACTAGCGGCCGGCGTTTTTCGTCAAGTCGTGGGTTCGAGCCTTCATGCCACTAAAGATCCGTCGTGTAGCCGGGGCTGATGCACGTTAAATCTGTCAGGACCCAAAGGAGAGGGGAGTGCTGGCTCAGGTGTCGCCCTTGTCACTTGACCGAGGTTCAAAATAACGAGGTCCTTCGCCAATATCCCTCGTGTTGCTTCTAGTGCGATGTTAATAAAACCAAACCAATCACCTTAGGAAACACATATAAGTCACATCGTGCGAGATCTTGCAAATAAGGTGGATGGTCTAACACTTTGTGGCATACTGTACTTGGTCTAGAAAACCTCTTGATAGATAATGTGGAATTAGTTCGTGCACTATCTTGGTAAAGAAATTAGCCGCACGGATTCTTTGCCAATTCCTACAGTCTTAGCAGTCGCACAAATACTTAACCGACGATCAGATCAACAAGATTACAGGTTATATATATATATATATATATATATATATATATATTGTCATCCGTTTTTGACGTAGAAGGGCGACCAAGGCTTGAATCATCTTCAATGTCTCCTCGTCTATCCTGAAAAAGCTTAAACGACTCAAAAACACGTGCATGCAAATAAACATTCATTACCATATACTTCTTTCAATAAATAATATGTTTTAGTAGCTATTTTTCCAAGTTTCATGTGAAATTTCACAACAATTCGTTGCTCATTTATCGTTTTCCAGACGAAACAAAAATATGACTTTTATGCGTTTGTTTACAGAAGCAAGAGGCACTGCATTCGGAAGTGAAAGCTTCACGCTAAACAGAAGTCAGTCGCTGGCGTGAGGCGCATGCGTACTTCTGTAGCAGCACCAGTCTCGTTATTTAAAAACCTCACCTCGTAGCATTTTGAAATCGGATGATTTATTTTGAATACCCTTGTATTATGATCAGTACTTGAAATATATACCACATGAAAACTGTGTATAGTTTCTTTCAGTCATTTATTTCTTTGAAAATGTATGAATGTGAATGATATTCAAGTTAAATCCTTCTGATATCTAACCACACAACAATACATCGAAATTCAAATGCTCCTGGACTCGTATAACAAACAGCTGTACCTCCGTCAGCTAGACATGTTAGGCGGCGGGTGTTCGAGTGGGAATTCCAGGCTGCCTGAGGGATAAAAATGGATTAGTGGAATGAAATGGAATGACGTAAGTCTTTATTTGTCCTCTAGTGGGGATGGCCAGGTGTTGGTTCTCAAAATACACTACGCTCATCAGCTCCAAGCTCTATAAGCGACGTAAGAGAGTAAAAATATAAGTAAAAAAACATTTTTAAATTTTTGCACCTTTCTCTTATAAATTTTTTTCATGTTTTCTGGTTTTTTCGCTGAAGCAACTTGTCAATTTTTTCCCCTTTATTGTAATAGTGACGTTTTTCATTCTAATATTTTTGTGAGTCTTAGACAGCATTTTCCAAATCTTTTAAGATAAAGACACCTTTTATATAGCTTGCTTTGACTGTAAGTAGGATTTACAAGCACTAAAAACAATAGATGAATTTATAGAAGCCGAGTCAGTTACATTTCAGAATAGACTCTAGGACCATTTCCTACTTTCCACTTTGCATGTATACGCGACAGCTGATTTATCAACAGTACCTATTTAATCTTTAGTTTCGAGACGTTGGGCTATTCGCGATTTTTTCTTCAAACCTTGGGTCTTTATATTAATTTGAGTTGCATAAAATTACAATTTCTTCCTAATCCAAATGAAACGTGATTAGTTAAATTGGATGATTACAGAAGTAAAGTGATTTAGAGATAATGATATATAAATGAAATAGATTGAAAGGAAAATGAAGGGAGATAGAGGAAAACGACTTGCTGATAGAGATTTATAATTTGGTTTGAATCTTTTTAATTAATTTTGTGGATTGAAACGAATACTATTTAAAGTATTAAAATAAGATTCATCTGTTTGTAGGAAGTGATTGTATCAAACGAGTGAATTAGTGAATTAAGAATTTATAAATTGATCCTAATTTTAGAATTGTTAAGATAATTGAAGTTAGAGAGAGAGCAGTTTTATCTATATCCATAGAGACTATTAATAAAGCAAATTGGTTTATTCTTACGTGTCTTCAACTGGAGTCCGTATTTATTACTTGATATCTTCAACTAAGATATGGCGCAAGAGCAGAGGAAGGAAGTGAGTCGTTGCAGTTTTATTACACAATGTGAAATCATATCTGATTTCTGTTCTTTCTCATTTATAACTTAAGTTTTAGGTTGCATTGCTGAAAGGACAATTACTCATTTATTCTTTTTCAACCCATGGGAAATATGAGTCATAAAACGATTGAAATTCAAATAATGCGTGAAATATTTTTCTATCATGTCACACTAATTGAAAGTTATTTTTAATGCAGGTCCAAAAATACTATATTTATTTTTATATGTATTTTTATTCGCATTTACTGAAATGGGTTGATTATACCAAGGTCACATAATTATACCCAGAAGATTATACCAAAGTCACATAATGAAATGGGTTCATTATACCAAGGTCACATAATTATACCCAGTCAGGTAAAATGTCATTTTTTTTTTCTTTTTTTTTTTTTGAGAAAAACAACTAATATGAAAAAATAATAAACTAAAGAAATTTATCTATTTCAAGAATACTTATAAAGTAAAATGTAATAATTAAAACCCATGGGATTTGTCATAAAAGAAATCTTAGAAATAGGTCGATTAGACCCAAATTCTAAGTAGGAAGTTAATGATTACATAGAGGTTTCAGCTTATTGCACCCTGTAACAAATATCTCAAATATTAAACTTTTTCACTTATTCCTTTCTTTCTTCCACTTAAAGATTTTAAATTCTAATTTTACTCTTAAAATTTACGTTGGAATAAGCGGATTTTTAAAATTAATCTATGGTAAAATTCTATTTATACAAACACTAAAACACATATGTGTAGGGGAAAACTTCTACAAGAGACAATTTTATGGAGATTAACTCGAATTTCGAGCATACGCTATGCTAGAATGCGCTAAAATAAAATTTTACCGGAGCGTGAAAAAAATCCTTTCTCAGATACCGATATGTTTCTAGAGAATGAACAGGATACCCTTTAGTACCACATTTTTGGAATTTTTCCTAGGGGGAAAAATGGTTTGCCAGGGATAAAAACTGAATTTATAGAACTAACATCTAATATCTCTGAGTAAGAATTACTATTTGTACTTTTATGTCAACAAAGCTATATTCATAATATCACATATTTCTTGTTGATTTCCTTTTTAATATTTTCAAATTTCTTGAATAAAGGTAAGTGAAAGAACAAATTCGGTTATCTTTTCTTTGAAATAAATTGAAGGAATATTTAAAAAAAAAAAAAAAAAAAACTCATTATTACCAACGATCTTTGATCAGTTCAGGATAAAGCAACCGAACTCATCACTTATTCCTCCCTTAAATGTTCATGTTTGATTTCATTAACGTTGCACTAGAATCAACACGATGACTATTGGCGACTGATCTCATAACTTTGAACCTCGGTCAAATGATGAGGACGGCATCTTCCCCTCCTGACTTCCACACTCCATCAATGGGATGCCTTTGAGGATCTACATATTTAACATGCATAAGCCCCGGCTACATGGCTGGTCTATTGGGACATCAAGGCTCGAACCCACAACTCGACGAAAATCGCCGACCGCGAGTCACGACCATGACCACTAGGCTACCGAGGCCACATTTCTTCCCTCCCGAAGGACATCCTACAGATAACTTATGAGAATTAGTACCTTAAAATCTGAGATACTACATAACAGAGTCATATCAAAAACTAAGATTTTATACTGCATTTATGATATATTAACAATTCAATTACAGGAATGGCCAACGGAATACTTATGAAAACTAGCCAGATTATATAACCTAGTTTCTACTAATTTATTAAAAGGTGGAAAAAGAAAGAAAACTCTAGATATATCAAAAACGAAACAAAAAGAAAACTTACCAGTTTTAAACACAGACACGTTTCAAGCAAAGGTTAGTACTCTAGAAAGACCTGGTTACAGGTTTACTACGAGCGCCATCTCTGGGTTAGTCTCGGGAGTTATTGATTGATGTGTTATATTCGGGTGAATACGACCCTAAAGTTATATTGTAAATAGTATCCATCAAGATATGTATAACCATTATCCTTTATTGAAAAAGTTTTTGTGTTCCTTCTGTTGTTTATACATTATAATAATTTCTCCACATAATTGCATCTACATTTATTTCTTGGAAATTTATACATATAGACAGGGTTACTCAAAATGAATCCTCCGATTTTAAAAGGCTATATTTTCATAAATAAACGACACCGAATGATAAGTAATACATCAATGGAAAATGGGGAAGTTTTTATTTACAAGTGTTCGATATAATTTCCTATAGTTACACGTATCATGTCAATTAGGTATGTAATTTCTTGCCAAACACGTTGTAAAATGCCAGTGGTAATTGATTTTACAGCCGCAGAAATCCGCTGTTTAAGTTCACATAAATTTGTGGGTAATGGTGGCGCATACACTTGATCGTTTACAAACACCCAAAGGAAGAAATCACAAGGGGCCATGTCAGGTGACTTATAGCCAGCTGCGTAACATCAAGTCTTCTGGTCCACTGAGATCGATTCAACTGCAAAATTGCTTAGTGGAGGCTTTGTACGACATAATATTCCTATTCGCCTGTTATGCCATAGCTAAACTAAATATACCAACACTAAAGAGTCAGTAACTTATACAAGAAGACGTTAGACAGATCTCACACTCAATGTTTATTCACAGATTTGTACTATAACGACAAATGAACACCGACTCTCCAAAGTAACACCCTAGATATATTTGCCTGTCTCACTAATGTCAAATTAAAGTTAGCTTACCACAACCTTCCCAATTGAAATTGACTGGATTCTTGGCTTTACCACGATCGTTCTCACCAGTAACCACTCTTGATCTCGTCTGCCACCTATAAGGCGTATATTCAACGCTAATGCCACTCCACCTCCATCGTGCGTTTCTCGCTTTGCTTATACACTTTCCTATCTACTGCACTTCACTTTATTTCTACCTGCCTCTAATTTAGCTAATCACGTTTCTTTTTGGTTAGGAAGAAATTGTTATTTATAACAATCAATCTTAATTAAAAGTCCCCAAGGTTAGTGAAGAGAAAACCGCGAATAGCCCAATGTCACAGCTTCTTAAACAGTTTTCGTGAAAAGGTTTCAAGAACACACGAGAATCACCTATTGTTCACATTATAAAACTTACACATTTTTTCTTTGTATTCATGTATGGCTTATCATTCTATGTCGCTAATTTTGAAAATATGGAATTTTGAAATTGAATGTACAAAAACACTTAAAAATGCAACAAATTTAAATATGAAACAAGAAAATCTGCAAGACTAAAAATAATAGTTTTATCTATTTCGATCCGAAAATATCGATTAAGATGCATATGGCTCTATTTATACTGAATGTGAAGTTCACTTCTACTTGGCAAGCCGAGAATAAAACAATCGATTAAATTTGAAAGCTGTCCTTACCAATCTTGTATGAAAGTACTCGTGGATTCTTGAATTGTTCGTAGGAGTGAATGGAGGGAGAAGAGGGGCTTTCTCTTGGAAACTTCTCATGTGTATATACAGAATATTTGAAAATAAAATACAAAAGAGTTTGAGTAAATTGATCATCAAAGAGACAGAAAAAAATTGGTCAAAAGAGAGAAAGAAAAAGGTTTTTTGTGCAGATTCGTTCAAGCACTTTACTTTCATATACAGCTTTACAGTATAAACGAAATCATACATAACCATAATGCAGAAGAAACCATACAGCCAGCATGCATAAACTATAAAGCAATATAAATATATTGCTTTTCTCTAGTGATTAATTATATTTATTTTGAAAAGAGAGGAAAATGACCATTCTTAATGTATTTCTTCCTAATATAAGACCAAAGAAAAAACTACGAAAATATTTCATTCTAGAAACGTCATTCAGCATATCTAGAAGTTGTAGTATCTCATTGCATGAAATTCAGATACAGCAGGAATTCTTAAAATAAGATAGAGTCATTTTTAAAAACTCAGTTACCATTTTTTATCTAAACATATTTTAGTAATAGTACGATATACCTAAAATTCAGGCACGTCGTTCCCAATCAATTGAAACTCTCCAACGTGTTATAAACAATAGACTGTTTCGCCTAATATAACATGTGGCAATAACAAAACATGGAAAATCAACATATACCATAATAAACGAATAAAATAGTATGATTTAGATGAAAAAGATATACCTTTTGGATATACCATGCCAAACTCGAGGCTCATATACAATCCAACCAACATAATTGCATGCAACACAAATTTACTAAAAAAAATTGTAGCTCAATTTTTGAAATTTCTAATTATACATGATTACTGATAATGGACCACAAGAATCTCTATAAACTATTAGTAGTCGTGTTAAATCGACCTACATCCTTCCTCCATCAATATATATATACATATGTGTATAATAGCTTTTTTTGTAATATTTTTATTTGCATTTTTATGAACAAAGTAATACCTTTAACAAATTTTATTTATGTATTGTACTGGTGACCTTAGTATCTTTAGTAAAGTATATGATTTAAACTCAATCTTGATCTATATTGAAATAGTTTAAATTTAATTCTTACAAATGACATCAATAATAAAGCTCATTTTTCTGATGTAGAATTACAAATACTGGAACGCAAATTATTTAATAAAATTTATGATGTACGAGATACCCTTAATATTCGTGTTATTAGCTCTTTTTTGTAACATTGGTATTCCTTTATCAATTTGTAGAAATATTGTTATAAATTATTTACATCATAATATTAACTTAGTTACCCAAAACTTCCCAAACTTAGAGAAATTCTTTAATTATTGCATAGATCAGGATTATTCCTTTAATTTCTTAAAAGCCCATCTGCATCAAGAAAATTAGGAGAGTAAAAAATTCTATAAATATTGATAGTGCACAAAAAAAATATTTTTTTTTTTTTTTTTTTTTTTTCATGCTAATAGAGGGCACTACGACTGCAACAAAAGGCTTTTGAATGTAGCTATGGTCAGTGTAGAGTATTTCCCCCCCTTTAAAGTTAAGCAATACATACTGTTTTTATAATTATATAAGCAATCATATAATTTGTTATATTTTTAAAAGTGCATTAATAAAATATTTTCTTTTCTTATTTAACTTCATTTTAAAATTTTAATTGTGTTTTTTTTATGTGAGAACCTGCTGCAGTAATATTTTTTCAAAGTATGTTGGTCAAGGTCCTCTATACTTAAGTATGTTTTTATTATATTTTGATATTCGTTTGTAGCTGTCTCCATATTTGTCTCCTATCCTTTTGGAGATAACCAATTTTATACAATTAAAAACTGATTATGGTTGGTGGTTCCTGTAAACTAGTTTACGCAGCTAGTTTTAGTCCTTAGACTTAAATGTGGCTTAGGAATTACTGTGGTATGCATTTTGATTTTCTTTTGGCTTTATTCTTAAATCTTTTACATTAATAGAATTTTATATATATATCTTTCAAGTAAGATTCTGATTTTACTTTAATTATAGAATTTTTATTATACCTCAAATATGTGAAAAATACAGGGTGTCCCTGAAGTCATGGGCCAGTCTTAAAGGAAAGGTAAAATACACATAAAGAAAATACACATTTCTGTGGGGTAATGTGGGTGGTAAAATTTACATTAATAACAACTAAAAGCTCTCAAATGTTTCACTACCAACATTGATAAAGGCAGTGTCTAGCAAATGATTGGCTTACACTTTCAAAGATGCCAGGTATTTCCAAAAATCCTCTTCAGAGGGAATTTCAGTCTCATAAATGCGTGCTTTGAAATGTCCCCATAAAAAAGACGATACTGTATAAATCAGATGAACCGGAAGGATGATAAAGACAGTGCGACAGGTCCACGTCGTCCAACTCATCGAGGGCCAAACGTGTCATTTTGGTAATTACGCTCGTTAATGTCGAAATTAACTGAAGCCCGACGCGCTGAAACTACTTGGCATTTCAGACGACAACTGGAGCATTATCGAGTAATTCTGGCAATATCTCTTCCAAAAAGATGACAATACATCGGGCAATTGAGTCGATATGGTAGCAAGTATGGGACAGTAAGGAAATCATACACTATATCCGCCTAAGCAATGTACACCAATTATTGCATCGACACTTCAAGGGCTATATAAATGTAATGATAGGACGTTTCAACATTTAATTTTACGAAACCATTCATAGCAAGATTTTCACCTAAAGTTTATGTGTGTGTGTGTGTGTGTGTGTGTGTAATGGCGTTGTGTGTGTGTGTGTATTATTAATGGCATGCGCGTGTGTGCGTGTAATGCGCGCGATGCGATAATGCGATATTATTATTGTGTAATGTGCGTGCGTGTGGGTGTACGCGCAGTAAAGTGTTGCCGTCGCACATTAATGGAGAATTAGCCTTGTAAAATAACCAAAATATAAATGGGTTAACTAAAATAAATGAAGTAATTAAAATACTTAGACAAAATTCAAAATTAATTAAATAAAGGAAAAATTCACAAAAATATTAAAAGTTAACAATAAAACACTTTGACTGGGGAAAACTTTTAAAATACTATAATAACCAAAAATAAAAATGAAAATAATTTTGGAAAATAAAACTAAAATAATAATAATAATATTAAACAAGAGAAATCATTATCTTATTGAATTAAAATCATATATACACAAACAGTAAAATTAATAATTGAAGTTATTGCAAACAAGAAGACAAATAAATATGTTTACAAAATACAAAATTAATACTGCATGAAAAATATTTATGTATTATAGAGAGTTTACACGTAGTAAATGGAATGATATGATATCCACTAGAAGTAGTAAGAAGAAGAAGAGATAACTTAATTAGCAAAACCAAACGATAAAATGGAAGAGCAGTATTATTATGTATA
>BMAW01109905.1:427433-442406 GCA_019974015.1 Nephila pilipes | reverse complement strand
TTTTTTTTTTTTTTTTTTTTTTTTTTTTTTTTTTTTTTTTTTTTTTGACGAATCGCCAAAGCAGCATGGGATTTGGCATTATCATGATGCAATAAAATGTGCTTCATATTGAACATAGTTGGCCTCTTTTTTTTCGTTGCTTTGTTTAAATCACTATATGCATGCCATTCTCTTATTCAGGCTCAACCTCGATTTAAAAGTGGAGGGAACAGATTGTCCATGAAGCGAGTTTGCTCTTTTCCTTACGATGTATTCGAAAAAAATTCGCTTTTCCTCATCAGTTACAATCCGATCCCAAATGGGTTTGTTTTCTTTCCAACAAACAGAGACGTGCTTTTGACGATTGAAAGAAGAAAAAGTTTCTCACTTAACTCAAGAGGCACCCATCTGGAATGTTTCTAGACCAATCTCATTAACGACGGAAATTATATTGTACGATAAATATTATTAAATGTATTAAAAATGTGTTGTTTTCTTTCACTATACAAACGGACAGAACTTTCGGGATGTCTCGGTGCTTTAACTTTGTCTCCAAGTGAGTCACCATTTTCTTTCTGTTTTTAGCGCACCAGTGGACCCTGGGAACAAAGTAAACAAATTCATTGCATAGAGGATACATACAAATTTCAGATTGAACAAGAATTTTGAAAATCGGGTTGCAGATACAAAAAACTTGACCTTGAAGGCATTACATTTCAATTAAGCCTATTACGCTATAAATATGATTATAATTCCAATTTACTCAGAGCTCCTCGTGCTCTTACCACTTCTATTATGACATCCAGACATTTTTTTATTTAAAAAATTATTTTCTAGTTTTTAGTATACAAATAAGTGAGGTTTTTTCTTTGTTTTCTTTCACTATTAATGAACTTTTTTTAATAAAATATATTTTCCACCTCAATTTTCATATGTATTCCGTATGAAATAACTTTTATTTTAATTCCTAAAGAGGCAGTGAGCAATACATTTCAATACAAACAAGTGAAAACAACTATTAATAAACTACTAATAATAAAAATTAGAATTGGCTTTGTTAATTTCATTTTAACATGTGCTAACGGGTTTTTTTTTCCTTGAAAAAGTAGAATAATCAAAAGGAATATTAATATATGTAAAATAAGCGTACTTCCAAGTTCCAGGCTCCTCAGAACAATCTACTATCAGGAAAAGAATATACATTTTTCAAATTCCTAATGCATTTTCACATGCGAAACATTCTAAAGTACATTAACAATGCATATGTTAACAACGAAAAGAATAAAAAATATACGATTCTGCCTTAAAAATCAAATATTAAAATAAGAGCAAACGATAAATTATTAAAGTACACAAAAATATACAATTCGGATATTAAAATAAAGTCAGACGATAAAATATTAAATTGAATGTTTCTTATCAATGTAAATAAACCTTAAAGAAACTAAATGTGTAATTATTATAATTATAATGTATTATAATATCAACCTTTTGAACTTAAGATCATGTACCCTTTATTTTATGCCCACACATTTTTGTTGACACCACATTCTCAAACCAACTTGTCAGCACTTGTTAATAATGAAAATATTTTCTTAAAAACCATATCAAGCTGTTTCTGCGAAAATCTGCGATAGCTTAAAGTGGCTTAAAATAAAGAATATTGTGTAGTTTTACTACATTGGAACACAGAATAACTCAATATTTTTATTTAATTAAAAACTGAAGGCGAAGCATATTCCACGATAAGTAAACATTCGTTTGTCGGTAAATATAGAAAAAGAAGAAACAATAATTATCTGGCTAAATTTAATATCTCTATTTATTTTGACTCTTTTAAAATCTTCTAAAATTCATTACCAAATGCCTATGTCTTATCTGGAATCAAAATTTAATTAAAATTAACTGGATGTTTGACGATTAAGGTGTGAAGATATTAAAATACAGAGGAAAATCACAATTTTACAAAATATCAGACCTCTAGCACATAAGGAAATGAGTGAAAAATCTATGACAAAATAACAAAAAATTCTGAAATCTAAAGTTCTATGCAATGGTTTGTAAAGAACAGATTTAGCCACCCAAGGTTCGCTTTTTTATAATTAGTATTAAATTTCTCAATTAAATATAAGAATTAAAGTAAACGATGAAATATCATGAAATGAACAACAGTAAACTTTTCCAATATTAAAATTAAGGGAAACGATAAATCAATAAATTGAATATATTTAAGCTAAAGTAATTAAAATTTAAGCAATCAATAAACAATTAAATTGAATATTACATTATCTACATGTAATTAAAATTAAAGCAAACGATAAATTATTAAATTGAATATATTTAAGCTCAGTTTAATTCAAATTGAAGGAAACGATAAGAAATTAAAAAGTGATCTGACACGCCAAAAGTAATCCTACTAAAACAATAGCCCTTTGAGGGGCTAATTAGTAGAAACTTTTTCAGTAACTGATACTGTGTGTCATAGAAGAAATATTATGTGACAATTTCTGATCTAATATGAAAGTATTGAGAAAAATAATTGTTAAATATAACCCAAACTTGTATTTTCTCTATATCATTCTGTTTTGAATTTTGATATATTTTTGCTTGGTTTCTTCTAAAATAGCAAGAGCTTTTAGAATTTTAAAAATTCAAACATCTCTTTATTAAAAAATGTTTACTTTCAGGTGTTTTCATATTACTTCATTTTAAATAGCAAAATAATATAAAAATCCCAGATACTATAATTTTTTTTTCAGTAATTATAAATTACCGAAAAATTTTTTGAAACATAAACAACCAAAATGCGCTCAAGCTCTAAATTTTTGAATACTGTTAGTAATGTAGGAGATTATACTTTTATAATTCATAACAGCTCTTATCTGAGAAACTTTTAACGAAAAAAAAATACTATTTTCTCATTTACGCTATCAAGGCCATAAAGAAAACAAGCGTGTTCTTAAAGATTCACTACATCTACGTGAATCAAATTTAACAAGTTAGAAAAAAAAATTATTCTATGTAAAGTTTTGTAACCAGCAGAGTTAGCCATTAAAGGTGCTAACTTTTTTTAAATAATTACCAAATTATTCAATTAAATATCTGAATTAAAGCGAATTATAAAATTTACAGGTGGACAAAAATATTCTTTTCAGATACTAAAATTAAAGCAAACGAGAAATTATTAAATTGAATACATTTTAAATTAATATAATTATTGCTATTGTAAACAGAAAATAAGACACGTGCATTTTGCACTTTATTTTGAAAATTGCTCGAATGACCAATTTTTACATTACCTGAAATAATAGATCCTTTGGTGACTAATAGTTGATGGACAACTACAAGTTTAACTCAACTTTAAATTAAACAAGCTATAAGATCAATTGAAATTCGAAATTAGAATTACAGATCAATTGAAAAGTCACCGGCCTGACACATAGATGGCGCTACTAGAATTAAATCCATATGTTTTTTAGTTAGCCCTAACCCTCAAAAGATGCGTGTATAAATTTGACAGCTGTCGGATCATTAGTTTGTGAATTATAGCATTTTGAGTGAAGCAACTTTTGTTATTGTGAAAAAAATGGATAAAAAGGAATTTCGCTTGTTGATAAAATATTGCTTTTTGAAGGGAAAAAATACAGTTGAAGCAAAAACTTGGCTTGATGCCGAGTTTCCGGACACTGCCCCAGGGAAATCAACCATAAAGGATTCGTATGCTAAGTTTAGACGTGGTGAAATGAGCACCGAAGACGATGAACGCAGTGGACGCCCAAAAGAGGTTGTTACCGACGAAAACATTAAAAAAATCCACAAAATGATTTTGAATGACCGTAAATTGAAATTGAATGAAATAGCAGACACTCTAAAGATATCAACTGAACGTGTGCATCATATCATTCACGAATATTTGGGTATGAGAAAGCTCTGTGCAAAGTGGGTGCCGCGCGAGCTCACTTTTGACCAAAAACAACGACGAGTTGATGATTCGGAGCAGTGTTTGAAGATGATCAAGCGTAATAAACCCGAGTTTTTGCGTCGATATGTGACAATGGATGAAACATGGCTCCATCATTTCACTCCGAAGTCCAAGCGACAGTCATCCGAGTGGACTGCACACGATGAACCCGCTCCAAAGCGTGGGAAAACGCAACAGTCGGCTGGCAAGGTCATGGCGTCTGTATTTTGGGATACCATGGAATAATTTTCATTGACTACCTTGAAAAAGGAAGGACCATCAACAGTGACTATTACATAGCGTTATTGGACCGTTTGAAGGACGAAATCGCCGAAAAACGGCCGCATTTGAAGAAAAAGAAAGTGCTGCTTCACCAAGACAATGCACCATGTCACAAGTCAGTGAAAACGATGGCAAAAATCCTTGAATTGGGCTTCGAATTGCTTCCTCATCCACCGTATTCTGCAGATCTGGCCCCCAGCAACTATTTCCTGTTCTCAGATCTCAAAAGAATGCTCGATGGGAAGAAGAAATTTTCGTCGAATGAAGAGGTGATCGCCGAAACTGAGGCCTATTTTGAAGCAAAAGACAAATCGTACTACAAAAATAGTATCGAAAAGTTGGAGGGTCGTTATAATCAGTGTATCACCCTTGATGAGAATTATGTTGAGTAAAAAAAAAACTAATTTTGCCAAAAAAATGTGTTTTACTATGGTAGGCCGGGGACTTTTCAATTGACCTGTTATTTTAATAAAGTATGTAATTCTAAACGAAATCTTCTGACACAGACAGATACTTATATTCCAATTCTACTTTTAACAGACAAAACACTGCTATCTAAATATATACATTTTTTTAGGGAGCAAAGGATAAGCTCCCCATCTTTTTTTTTTTTTTTTTCCTAAGGAAAAAAAGATACTTGTGTAATAAAATAACACCATTATACAGACAACATGAAATGTTATGAAAATCATATGGAATTTATTCAAACCATGCCTGAGCTTCTATGATACTCTATAAATAGTCTTCACTTTCCTCTACGTAACCATTTCACGCGCTTTAAGCTAAATCTCAAACGAACTCAAATCTAAAATGGATTTGGGTCATGTGTTATTATTTACTAATAATCCAAGCACTCTATTTAATAATTAACTTCAATTAACTGATTTAATCAGTAGCGTTGCCAGAAAATAATTGGAGGGGGGGAATACATATCGTCACTGCCATGATAGAAAGCAGTTTCTTGGTAAAGAAGCCACGGTAGCCTAGTGGTCATAGTCGCGGACTCACAGCCGGCAGTTTTCGTCAAGTCGTAGGTTCGAGCCTTGATGCCACTAAAGACCCACTGTGTAGCCAGGGCTGATTCACGTTAAATCTGTCGAAATTCAAAGTCCCCTCCCCCGTTAGTGTAGTGTGGAAGCTAGGAGAGGTGGGTGCCGGCTCAAGTGTCGTCCTCGTCACTCAAAATTACGAAGTCCGTCGCCAATAGCCCACGTGTTGTTTCTAGTGTGATGTTAATAAAACCAACTGACCAACCACTTGGTAAAAAGTAAATAATGCGCTGCATCAATCTTATTTCTCCTATTTAAAGCTGTTCAAGTATTGATATAATTTTATTATGTTAAGAAATTTAAGATAATTTAAGAAAAATAATTAAGATTCCATGAGAATAAAATTTGCATTTTTCAGGGATTCCTTCCCCCCCCCCTCCTCCTCTTCATCTACAAACGCTGAACTAGAAGCACTCCTTCAGAGACTTTTTTTATTCTTTTATCAGGAATCGACTTAGATGAAATCCTTTTTTCTCCTCGTGATAAAAAAAAAAGTTAAACTTGAGGAGAAAAAAAGCTCGTATGTGTGCTTAAAAAATTTAGAATATCTATAATACTATAATAATCCTGAAATATTTCAATTTCGAAAAAAAATCTTGAGGGGTACATATGCCCCTTTGTATCCCCACCCCCAGAGTACACCATTGGATTTAATTATTAAATGATGCAGTCTCTAATGGAAGATGGTCAAATGTTGAACTAGATAAAATCTGATAAAGTTGATCAGATATTTTTCTTCTTTCTAAGTGTATTACAAGCTCGGCATTTCACTTGTTCTGAGAAGAAAAAGCCAGCAATATTATTTAATTTGATTTATTAATTTTGTTATACGTCCATCTATTGATCCTCTCCAGTTTTCTTGCTACAATGTGAGTAACTGAATTTGGGCTTCATAGTAAGAATAATAAAAGTTTATTTGGAGCAAAAGGACTAGATATTTCTATTCGCTGTTGTTTGGTACATAGTTTATTGTAAGAAACATGATAAGCGAATTCATTTGATATACAAATAAATAATTCCGGATGCTCTGACTAAAAGTACATTATTTGAGTGTAAGAGCTTCTAAATATTGAAAATATAAATTATTCGGAAAAAATAAATCACGTATTTGAAAGTGCAGAACACTTTAAGATATTATGTTTTGTGGAGTCGCTCATTTAATTCGTGTAACTCTTGTGATTGCAAGTGATTGGTTTTTAACTTCGCTCTGAGAAGCAACACGAAGTCTATTGGTGATGGACTTCATAATTTTGAACCTGGGTCAAGTGACGAGGATGACACCTGAACTGGCGCCTCCCTCTCCTAACTTCCCCACCACACCATCGGGAGGACTTGGGATCACGACCAGATTTAACGTGCATCAGTTCCAATGGAATACAATATAAAGTTCAAGTAACTAGATAGTATCCTAAATCTAAATCATCCTACACTACGTTAAATTCACATGCAGGTACAATGGTGGTTTTGCTGTTCCTCTTTAAGAAGTAGTGCAATTCTCAGCCTCAATATCTCTTTTGTGCATCCATGAACGTCCAGTTCACTTCTACATTCACATCTGCATAAGCAATTTTGAAAATGAATATGGACTCTCGTATGTTGCTGAATAATCAGTTTGGAAATGAATATTAGCTCTCTTGAGGAAGTTGAATAAATAGAACAGAATAAATTTATTTCAATTTAAATCCACAAAATTTTTAAAAAATAATAGTAAACTTCATTACCTTGTTGATAAAACTAATGTAAATTCTATTGTATATGTAACATCAAAATGACATTACAATGGAGTAACAAAGAAAATTTTTAAAAAATGATAATTAAATCTCAAATTTTGTTTATTTAAGATTTAGAAACTAAACACTTATGTATAGCAGCATTATGAAACTACATGTAATATGTAGCGAATCACTTCTTCTACCCGACTCTTGTGCCATAACTCAGTCAAATACAACTAACTCTAAAATTCAATAACCTGCAAAAGGACACACCAGTCAAGTCTCACACAACTATTTATTTATCAATTTTGTAATATAATGTCTAAGGAATATTTACTCTCCTTGGTGACCCCTTGGATTGATTCACCTATTCGACTGTTATTGAGCTAATACTCTCTTACCAAAACCTCTCCTGTTGAGGCTGTCTTGATTTATCAAATCTTCTGCAACCGCTATCGCCCGTAACAACTTTTGATATCATCTATTGCTTGCAAGGCATATACTCAGCGCTAGTCCCACTCGCCTTCTATCCTCTAGATTTACCTTTTCTTATATACCGTCATATCTAGCTCACTTCACTTTATTTCCACCTGCCTCTAATTGGTACAATCACGTTTCATTTTGGTTGGGAAGAAATTGCTATTTCATGCAATCGATCTCAATTAAAGTCCCCAAGGTTCGTGAAGAGAAAATCATGACTAGCCCAACGTCACACATATGTTTCACGTGAGATGTACATTTTCAGAATTATCAGTATCGCATAAACTTTTTTAAAAAACTTTTGACTAATTTGTGACAATTCGTAATCCTGTTTTCCTTCAGTTGTCCTAAAGGAAATTTGCATGACTTTGTTGAATGGATAGCTTCGACTTGTAACTTATTTAAATTACCATTACGATAAAAAAAAAATGAATCGTAATGAATAAGGTGGGGTAGAAAGAAGGGAGTTTGATAGAAGGCTGGAGGAGTGTTAGTGGAGAAAAGGCTGGAGGAACCAGTAATAAGAGAGTTGTAATAGAGAGTGAGAGATTGGAGAATGATCTGAAGTGGTAAGTGAGAGAGATTGGAAGCATGCTGACCCAGCGATTAGTGTGAAGTGATTATACGTAAAACGATATCTGAGCGGATCTAGATTACACGTTTAACACTGGCTCGGATCCGGTACGCTGGTAGAAAATTAAGTTGCAATTTATAACACTGATCTTTTATTTCGGGCACGTGTAGTTCTGATCCACATGCATAATAATATAGATCCTTAATTTGGATACGCGAATATCCGGATAAAACCAATTTGATATCCTTTATTGCTTGACTAGTTAATAAGAAATGAAGCATTGTACTAGTGATGGAATAATTAGTCACACCAATATGATTGTCTATTAATATCGCACTGAGAAGCAACATGAGGGCTATTGGAGACGAACCTCGTAACTGAATTTTGGTCAAGCGATAAGGACGACACCTGAGCTGATACCTCCCTCTCCAAAATTCCACACCACGCCAATGGGAGGACTTCGGCAGTTTTAATTGCATCAGTCCCTATACAAGTCAGATTCTTTGTGGCATCAGAATCAAAATCCATGACTCGACGGGTTTTTTTTTTTTTTTTTGAATCTATAATAATATTAAAGTCATAGACGGATCCTAAGTTGATCTCTGTCTAATTATCTTCGTTATTGATTTTGTCTGGCAACCACTCGAGGTGTGGATAAGAAATAATGAGACTGACGGTACAACAGAAAAAGTAGTACGCATGCGTTAAGCATCAGCTAGCGAAAGCTGCTTAGCGTGAAGCCTTCTCTTTCGAATGTAGTGCCATTCGTTACTATAAACAAATTCGTATAACCGTAACCTCCGTTCGCATTAGAGCTTCATTTTGGTTTCACCGGAAAAAATTTTTAGTGAACAACGAATTGTTGTGAAATTTCACATGAAACTTGAAAATTCACTACTGCTAATTTATTGAAAGAAATGTATGGCAATGAATGTTTATCGTGTGCACGTGTTTTTGAGTTATCTGAGCCTTTTCAAGATGTTCAAGAAGACGTTGAAGATGATACACGCCCGGGTTACCCTTCCACGTCAAAAATGGCTGACAATATCGAAAAAATCGGTAATCTGGTTCGATCTGACCGTAGGTTAAGTATTCGTGCGATTGTTGAGACTGTAAGAACTGACAAAGAACCCGTACGACGAATTTTACATAACAATTTTAACATGCCTAAAATTCTCATGTTTGAACAAGTATTTCGCAAAAACGACTTATTCATTTTGATATAATCAAAACACTTAAAATACTTCAAAGAAACAGAAAAATCTACTTTTTTCTGAAAAATTTGATACATGAAATGCCTATGTTTTCCACAAAAAATATCTAATTTAAGGTATCCGCCTACCTTTAAAACGCGATTTTCGTTCAAAAAGTAGATTTTTTTTATTTACGGTAAATTATTTAAGCCTGATTTCTTAGCTTTATAGAACAGTTTCTATTTTGTTTCTATCTTACATAAAACTTGAGTTTTAAGCATTTTAATAATAGTCTGTGTCAAATTTTAGAACTGGAAGAAGCATTCTACTACCGGAAATGGAACTTAAATGTTTGTTTTCCATTGATATTTTACGTAATATCGCCATCAAAATATCTTCCAACATGCAAGATGAATTTCCTGAGACCCAAAATGCAAATGAATCTTTTAATGGTGTGATATGATAAAGAGTACTAAAGGAAGTTTTTGTTTGTTTGAAAATTGTGAAATTGGGTGCATATTATGCAATAATACAATTTAACGAAGGACATGAAGGCTGCTTAAAAGTCTTAAATAAGCTGAACATTGAAAATCCGGGCTACTTCATTGTAAAGGGATACAAAAAGTTGGATTACATTCAAATCAGGAAATTGATGCGTTTTACAACACCTGTTAAATGAAAGCGTAGGAAAGTTTTAAACACCATCAGGAAGAAAAAGATAACTTATTTAAGTAATGCAGATATTTAAATTATTACAGATATTACAAATCAGGGGCCTTTTAATGTTACATGTTTATTTAATTAGGTAAGTTTCTGTGTTGAAATGTATTTTCAGCTTTTTCTCAAAATCAAGATTTTCATATTTTGCTTCAACTCAAAACATCGTATTGAAAAACGTTATGAATATAATGTTATGAAACTTTCATGGAATACTCTATGAAAGTGAATTCAGGACTTGAACCTCTCCTATTGTTATAAGTCAATTACTTTGCATTTTTTGATGATAAAAGTCATAACTTATCACAAATTTGTACGTTTTTTCTGTTTGCTAAAGTACGACTTCCTATAAATATTTAATTTTCAGGGTTATAATTGTGTGAGAGGCACAAATCCTAAATTATATTCAATTCATCATAATAAAATTTACAGAATTGAAATATCTCTATTTAAATTTCAATTTTGGTGTTTAGCACAAGTGCCATTTTACTGCTATTTTTACGTATTTTTTGAGCTGAAATATTAAAACAATTATTAATTTATGCAAATTTTACATTGTATTTTAAGTTTTTAGCCATATCTTACAGTATAATGCAAATAAAAAGTCATTTTTTTCAATTATTTAAAAAAATTCTCTTCAAAAATAAGCGGATACCTTAAATACCCATCTTGGTATATTTGGGTTCGTTTCAAATGTGTATCAAATTTTCCACTTTTTCGTATAAGCTTAGTAAGCTCAAATACAGTAGACACTCCTTAATCCGGCACGTTCTATGGCCGTGCGAGGCGAATGATTTTACCGGATTATCGGAAGTCAATATAGTTTTAATAGGAATATCAAAGATATATATAAATCACTCTATATACAAAGTTAAATAATTAAAATATGTATTTAATGTGTGTTATGCATATTCTGAACATCGTGAAAGCGATATAAACATCCTACAAATTCATTCTAGCACCGACAAAATGAAATTCAAACATTGATCATTAATTTGAATTTTCATGTATTGACAAAAAGGCAAAGCACAAAATAAAAACTAATACAGTACAATAATAGTTAAAGCAAGTTGTGAATAATTACTCTAATCACATGCTTACGCTAAATAGTTTTATTAGCATTTGAAGAGCACTTTACTTGAGATGATTTTATTATACAGTACACTGTACATATGAAGTTGTAATATGGTGCAAACGTGACATGTAACCCGATAGAAAACAAGAAAAACTGTACTGAAAGAAAAACTGACAGTGACGATAAACACTTGACGAAAATGCGAGCAGCGTTGTATTGCGATATGGTGGTCAAGATCAGGTCTGTTCATCCCAATAGACTTTGTGGGGCCACTTTGAAAAAGCATTTTATTTCGGCAGGCCGTACTGTGTGTGGGGGGGGGGTTAGTTCTTTTAACACCAATTCAAATTCTCACGTTAAAACGTGCTATTTCTCTCACCTCTCACGTCACGGTTAACCCTTCCAAGCCCCTTTAGAGAAATCAAGAACCTTCTACAGTAAATTAAGGGTAATTTTATTTATTAATTTAAATGCATATGTGCGAGATACAATTTCAAATACTGTCCTGCATTGCAACACAAAACTGGAGCTAGATTATTAGTAATCAAAAGACACCATTCAGTCAATCTGTCTGGAACTACAAGCTTCTGAGTCAAATGTATTAGGCTTGCTGGAGACAGACTGGCTGCTACTTTGTTTTTCGCATGATCGGTGAGTCGCAATTCTTCGCCGCGTCTAGTATTGTACACCCGCATCCCTCAGCAGGTTTGCTTGTTTGGTATGCATTGTGTATCGCCCGCTCAAGGAAGACGGCCCGCTAGCATTTTAAAATGAGCTCAACTTTGTAATTGTTTCTGGACAAAACTATAGATGAAAAATTGTGACTGTAATTGAGTCAATGTAGTGAAATATTCCCTAAGTAATTGGGAATACATTTGGTACCAAATGTACCATAAAATTTTTATCAAATGTACATTAAAAGTTGAAATTTCGGTTCCGATAACCTAGCTTCGCGGACCGCAGGTTGACACCGGTAGGGCCACATGCGAGTCGTGGGTTGGCCAAGCCTGGTCAAGATCAACAAACTCCTGAACCCACAACAAAAAATCTGAAAGTAAATCGATAAGTGCCGTATTACAGAATGTGCAGAGCCACCGAATTCCAAATTTAATAGAGCTTACTGTAGACACAAATGGTGCAAAAGTAGGTTTTAAAATATTTATTGAACATAGAAGTTCCTCTGAGACTCAAAGTTCCGCACAAAATGGTTCAAGCAAACATAGTTCGATCCGAGAATTGTTTAAGAATTACCGTATTTGGAAAATTGTGCCATTAATGATTTTAAAAAAGTCATAAGCATTTGGAAAGCCAAAATAAATTTATTCTTGTTAACTGTGAATCTAGATCTTTAAAAAGTATTTACCAAGATTTTAAAGTATTTAAGCGCATTTCATATTTTAATGTATTTCATTTATTATAAAATGTATTATCTTATGCATTATTTTATTATATAATTTATTATAAATTGTAATATTTTATTCATAAATATTTTATTATATTTTTTATTTATTATTGAACGAAATATTTTATCTATTAATATTTTATTAATATGTGCAAACATGTTGTTGAGATAAATGCATATGCAGAAAACAAAGGATACATGGTGTTAGTTTCAAAAGATTCACATTATAAATATTGAATAATTACATTTAGTTTGCTTAAGGTATATATACATTGCTAAGATGTATTTAGTTTAATATTTTATCTCCTGCTTTTAATTTAAAATCCGAACAGAATATTATTGTCTACTATAATAATTTATCGTTTGCTCTTATTTTAAAATTTATTTAATATTTTTAATATTTAATTTTTCTGGTAGAATCGTTCTTTTTTTTTTTTTTTTTTTTCCTTTTCTTGTCGTTAACAATAGTAACATTTTTTTTACATTAGAATGTTTTGGCAGTGGAAATAAAATTTCTTCAGGATTCGGAAGAAAGCATTTTCTTTTCTTCTTGATAGTAACTTTTTCTGTGAAGCTTACGGTTCGGAAGTGAACTTACTTTAAGCTAATTAATATTAATTTTGAATGATTTTACTTTTTTTGAGAACTTAACAGAAAAAAAGAGACAAAAAAATGTTAGCACAAATTAAAATGAAATTAACAAAGCCAATTTCATTTTGCGTGTGTGTTTTTTTATATTTCATTTACTGTAAACTATAACATTTTGATTAATAAAATTTTATTGATATTTTTATTCATGTTTTATTCATATTCTATGCTTTCACATTTTCAGTTCGTTACTGCCACAAATTCTTCCAACATTAATTTTGAAAATTTCAACACTGCTGTAGAAGTTAGTATTTCGTCAGCGCATTCATATGTATGAAGTAATCCACAAACATCCGAAGCTTAGGGAGGAATGGAAATTCGTTAAGTCGATCTCACACGATTGGCTAAAGAGCAAAAAGGGGGATAATAGCCTTTGTTGCTCTATATCCCATAAAATCAAACAAGAACAACAAACTTCGAACCCTAGCATCTGCTTTTCATTCATCTCCCATCATAAAAATGAATCTTTTTATGATTTCTTAACGTCTGATGAAAAATGGGTTCACTATAACAGTGATGAGGGAATATATACATACATATCGCTAATTATTGCTGAAAGAAGCCATCCTGGAAACTTCAACGCTTTCCTCTGTCATAAGACCTTACGGTTTTATATAGGTCTACGCCAATCTCTTGAGCACTATCAACTTAATGCTTTTTTACAAGTTTTATCATGTGTATCACAATGGGGAGCCAGGAAGGCGGGCCTCTCACGTTATACTCGAATTTTAAGCCAATTCCAATCATCCACTCACGCAGAAATTTTGCATACAGGTTTTATTCCAATAATATGGTATGCTCAAGCAGTGAAGGACTTAGTGGGGGGTCCGGACTGGACCTTGCATTTTGTACTCGAATATTAACCCACTTGCTATCATCCGATCGAGCTTGACTTTAGCTTATAGGTATAATTCCGATAACTTTTTTCATTTCACACCCATCATCACGCGCATACACAAACTAAACTGCTTTAACTTAATCTTTTACTAAACTTCAACTTTAACCTTTACTTAAGGTTCTCCTTATTTTTCACCTTTTCGATAAACTATTCCTTATCACTCTTCACAATATACTTCTTATTATTACTTTAGAGCTCATAAATCACGTCACTTTGTTTCTCTTTATGGTAGCTTACTTAGCTAATTACTTTCCTTCCTTACGGTAGTTTACTTAGCTATTAACTTATTATTAACTTGCTGTAGCTTACTTAGCTATTTACTTTCCCTTAAAATTCATATGAGATCAGACACCCTTTTTAATAACAATAACAATTTAATTTATTCATTCAACGCAGTTCCTGTCGCGTTACCTTGGTGATCAGTGCAGTTTACGGTTAATACTCCATCACCCGCAATTCGTTTAGTAGCAGTTCCTTTCGCGTTACCTTGATGATCAGTGCAGTTTATAGTTAGTGATTACAGTTACGATCACCCGCGATTCACAACTTTCTCGAGTATCAACTGGCTAAGTCCGCTCCGCTCGGAGAATTAGTCTGATCTGCTCTGCTCTGAGAGGATAGTATGGCATCTCATACTCACCCCTTTGCAAAAAAAAAAAAAAAAAAAAACACTCTCTACTTAAGGGATGGTGCCAGGCCTTGCATTTGACAACATCCAATTGAATTGCCCACACGAATAGCTCACGTAATTGTTTTTTAGTCATACATTTTAAGACTAAAATATATATATAACACATCGATCAATAACTCCCGAGTCTAACATTGAAAACAACATTTTTTTTGCAAAATTTTTTTTTATTCATCAACATAACACCTTTTGTTAATCACCTTTTAGGGTGATACAATCGTTCCAACGCTTTTCCAAATCTTTTTTCTTTTTTTTTTTATTTTTTTTTTTTTTCGCAAGAAATCTTTTTTGTTGCGAGTAAATAGCAATAAACAG
>BMAW01109905.1:383953-406632 GCA_019974015.1 Nephila pilipes | reverse complement strand
TGTGTGTGTGAAAATGCTTTTTTGCGATTCTGTTATGTTATAAATGACTTGAGATTTCAGAGTACTCAAAAATATGTTACGGTTAGTAAAAAGTTTAAATTCCATATATTTTGAGTAAGTTAAAATATAAAAATTGTTTGTCTTCTATTCTTTTTCCTCTCCGTTTACAGTATCCTTGTGCCCATGGTCTCAGAATCGCGGTCGGGATTTTCGTCGAGCCGGGGTTTCCAGCCCTGATGCCACTTAAGACCTACTTTAATAAAATATTTTGAATTTTCTGACCTCGAAGGGGTGGAGTACTCCCTACCCCCTTATCTTCCCCCATGCTAGAAATCGTTCAGGAACTATAGCAAAACGTTTTATTGAAATCAATCATACAGTTCTCCTGAAAATCGAAATTAAACGTAAACACATAGAAAGAGAAGCTGGCTGAAAAAGCCATTTAGTGAATTTAGAATGTTAAGTGTATAACGATTTTCAAATCTTTTGCTTATAATTCCTAGATTTAGACGTTTAAAATGGAATTTTAAAAAAAATCCCAATAAAAGGAGGAGTTGCCCTCCTCAACCTCATCCTAATCACCGCCACTGTTCATGATTTCTTTAGTAAGATAATTATGAAAAAAAATTTCGGTTTGTATTTCTGTATATTGAAATTTCGATTAATCAAATTCTCCCTCGGAAATTTGTAAGTTCGATATACTTAGGCCTGACTGTATTTTTGAGTTTTCTGTATCCATAGATAATCAGAATCTTAAACTTTTTACGTATAAAGCCAGTTTTTAAGGAAAAAAAAAATTACCGTTACTATCATATAGTATATATATTAATATTTCTGCCCACTATTTCTCGTGTTTTCGATGAATATTTCGAAGAAAATTTCGATGAGAACTTATTACAAAAATGTTTTTTTTATTAAGTTTTTTGAATCCATGCAGTCAATTTATTGTCAGTTTCGATGATATTCACATTTCTGTTTATGTAATTCTTGATAGCTTTCAAACTTTTCTTAAAATATTGTCAATAAATTAAGTACTTTTCACAGAAAATCATCACTTCAGAAAGAAAAAATCATGATACATTTAACAAAAAAAACATTATACATATTAAATTTCTTTTTATTATGTAAAAAAAAAATCTCGACAGAAAAATCGCTACACAGCAGTGTGTTACACTGATGCAACATTTACGTGACTGCTGTCTGAAATTGGTCCCAAAAGTCAGAAATTATGTGACGGGTCACGTAAATTTTACTAACTTTTGGTTAGATAGATTAATTAATAATTGGCGTCACAGTTAGAAGCTACACGAGGACTATTCGTGAGGGACCACGTAATTTTTAATCATGGTCACGAGACACGGAAGAAACCTGAGCTTCCCCCCCCCGCCGCCATGCCAATTCGAGGACTTAAAGCTCCAGTTTAAATTTAATGTGCGTCAGCTCGTCTTAAACCCATGATCCGACGGAAACAATGAAATGTTGAAAGATGGGATGGGATTGTTTATTAACGTCACACTGAGAAGCAACACGAGAGCTATTGCAACGGACCTCGTAATTTTGAGTCTCTGTCAAGTGAAGAGGACGACACCTAAGCTGGTACCTACCTCTTCTAACTTCCACATCACGCCAATGAGAGAAGGGGGAACTCGACAGATTTAACGTGCATCAGCCACAATACATTGCGGGTTTGTAATGTCAAGGGCTTGAACTCATGACTCGACGAAAACCGCCGACCGCGAGTCTCCGACCATGACCATTAGGCTACCGTGGCCACAAGGTTGAAAGACGGACAAATTGTGAGTATATATAAAGATTTTTCACAATGTTTTCATATTTGTGTAATATAAAGGAAGGAAGGTTAACCAGGAAAGCTTTAATATAATCCATCTGAAGACGAATAGGCGAGATGTTTGTCGGTTAATCATTTATGTAAATATTTATATTACGTGGTAACCTATAGAAAAAAAAGTCAACTTCTATTGAAAAATTAGCTAAAATAAAGCTATATGGATTTTTCTGAATGAAACTTTAAAGCTAACTGAGACTTTAAAATGCTTCAAATGTAATCTTTTTTTAAAAAAGAATTTTGCCGTTAAAAATAGAGGCCCTTCTCTGATTTCATAGGCATTATTTTTGTGAATTCGATGAATAGAAAGATAAGAAATAAATGAATTTTAAAATTGTAAACAAAATATGTCATGCTATGGAGTTTATACGTATTTTTCTTAACCCTTTTGTGGGCCTTATATTTCTCTTTTGAATTCCTGCCAGTTTTTCTTTTCTTTTTTTTTTTTTTTTTTTTTTTAATTTTATTATCAGTTAAACAATAGCATGTAAGGAAGTTTATTTTATTTTGCTCAATTTTATGTTTACGTTTAAATTCTAAGTGTAGGAAGTTTAGTTTCCACGGAAACATTTACGGTCATTCAAAAAATTCAATTTAATGGTGATTCTTTGCCATGGAAAGATGTTGCAATGCAGAAGGATACATCACATTTTGCACGCATTTAGAGGGTCCTGTTTTCTTGGACTTTTGTGCTACGTTTCCTCCATCATCTATAGTTAGAAACCATTTTTTGCATATGATTTCCCACATTGGCTAAGCACACACAACAACCTTTCTTGTATTGAATGAACTTTTTGGATGAATTATTTAGAAATAATCATCGAGTATAAAAACACGACGTCAAGCACACAAAATGAAAAAGAAAAGAAAATGATACCGTGGTGAAATGAACGAAATGAAAAGTATCACTATGATTAAAGTGATACACGTTGCCAACATATTCAAACTTTTATTATTATATATAAGATAGAAATAGCTATTAAAAAATACCTGCAACAATTTGAAAAAAATAACCGAAGTAATCGAAATAACTGAGAAACTATTCATCTTGATAAAGCCAGTTAGTAGAGCAGTCCAAAATTTCATCGAATTCCAGGCTCTCCTAAAATGAGACAAAACCTAGTGAACGAATTGGGAACTCAAGCAGCTGAGATTCATCTTCAATTAGAGAGGACAATAAAAATGCTACATGAGACGTATTTTGAATATTCCTACAGCATAAAGGAGATCACCTTTCGAATTAAGATGGATGAAGGATCCATCAAATACTATAACATCAAAGGTCTGAAGGAGAATCATGCCATCGAAATGCAATTCTAAAGTACCCGATAGCTTGAAGATATGAAGAATAAATTAAAATAATGGACACCCAGACATATAACCCACTTACAAGAGCAGAAATCCTGGAATCTGCATAGGCAGTGGTTCCAGTGAGACACTTACCATTCGACCTCCTTGTGAGTGAGACACTAACCATCCGAAACCTTGCCATTCGATTCCTCCTGCCAATTGAAATCAATACGGTCGATAAAATTCAGGTCGAAGCGGTCACAACCAACTCCAGACAAGCTATTCAACGACTTTTTGCCTCATTAGAGTCTAGCGATTTATTCAAAGAAAAGAAACGAATTCTTACACCTGGAACCACCAGATCTGCGTGCAGATGAAAAACATTAAAGAAGAGTAAGAATGCTGATCGATGCAAGAGTGAACTATAAACAAGAAACAGTACTATTGGATGCCAATTCAAATGTCTGTATAATACCAAAACCCAAATCATTGTATCATTAAAACAGGTCTAACATCTGATCATTAACGGAGAAATAGAGGTCAGTGAAACAAATACTTTACAATTAAAGATGGGAGAAATCACTAAAATATTAAATTCATCATACTAAATGTAGAACTGCCATATTTAATAGTGTCCAGTAAAAACATGAGTGTTTTGGAATTTGTTATTAATTTTAGTGAAGAAAAAAAAATTTCAAAAAGGAAAATTTATCTCAAAATATGAAGACTCTAGGGAGATTGTAAAATTAAAGAGTAAACAAAATCGGAAAAATAAAATGCGAAAAATGAATAACAATAGCATTATCAAAAGGCTCATGTTTTTAATGTAGAAATTATTCCTAACAGTGACTATGATAATGTTAATGTAATTATCGAGGATTACAAACATGTCTTTGCAAAAAACTAATTTGATGTGGGTGTAATAAAGTATACTCCTCCTAAAATAATACTTACCACAGAATTACCTATTGCTAACTGCCCTTATAGAACCTCGCCTAAAGACGATGCGGAAATTAAAAAAAAAAAAAAAACAATTAGACACATTGTTAAAAGCAGAAATAATTAAACCTTCTCATAGTTCTTATTCCACACCTATGACTTTGGCTTTTATAAAGGAGGATAATACTCGCCCACGATTCTATATCGCTTATAGAAAACTCAATGCTATCACAAAATTAGATGCAGAACCACTCCCAAGAATTGATGCTTACCCTCCCGATATAAAGACTATCCGGCTATATTCTAAAGAGCTATAAGGCAAATTCTAAATAAATTTGCATTGAATTGTTTTGATGATATTGTATTTTCTGACTCAGGGGAAGAACATGCTAAATATTAGAAGATATTTTTAAAATTTTACACACACAGGAAATATTAAATTAAAATTCTCAAAGTGTAAATTTAGACAAGACTATTGATTTCCTGGGATATAAAATAAAAAAAAATGATCATACAGCCCCAATAATACAAACGTTGAAATTATATAACAACTCTAGTCTCCTAGAAATGTAAAAAATTTACAAAGATTCCTTGGTAGTATTAATGTTTATAGTCAGTCAATTCCTCAATACGCAAAAATAAGACTTTTAAATAATCTTATTTTAAAAGAACAGAAATAGAATTGAATGAAAAGATTAGGAAAGCATTCAGTATTATTATCTTTCAAAATGTAATCTGCCCAGAATTTCAGTTTTAAAAGGTTGGCGTCAATTTTAATTTACACCTTGAAAATAGTGAAATAAGTGGGCAATTCTTAACCTGAGCTAAAGAATGGAGACATATGTGACTTATGCATCTCGATTAATGTATTTGAGGCACTTAACTTTTACAATTTTATTAAAATTTTGGCACTTTGATTAAGCAAATAGTGATCTCTTCCGGAACCTCTCAAAGTTCCAGGGAACCCAGGTTGAAGACCTCTGGTGTAGAGGATTAATGTGATACGAGTCTTAATTTATGTTTTATGATTAGTGATATCGTTTATATTGTAAAACTGAAAAGAAGTTGCAATCTTTTCTTAACATTTTAATGTAATTCACTATTTCCTTTTAAAATGTTAAGCGAATTTGCAAATTTGATAATAGTTATTTGTATTTGACCTTGGTAAAAAGTATACAAGAAAGAAAGGTGTAAGGGAAGAGGTTACCAAAATAAATGTTTGAATGGAAAGGTGTAATTTTTAATCAACAGGGGGATGGCCCTAATTTACTAATAAAAATGAAAGTGATTTTTGTAACAACAGTAATTTAATTTCGTTTAATTTTATTCTTATTTTGTTTTAAAGCTGAGGAATGGGATATGATAGCTACATACCTGAATTCACTCTATCCCAAAAATTCACTTGTCTAAATTTAAATCTGTCTTTCAATTTGAAGTTTATTTTTGGAAAATATTCAGTGAATAAGAGAGAGTTCAATCATTATATGATTTTTGTTAATATCTTGAATCTTTAAGAGGACAACTTTTATATATATATATATATATATATATTTATATATATATAAGCATATCAGAATATCTGTGAGTTAGGCACGCAGATTTCTCAGAGAGATATGTTGTAAAGGAATTAAATATGATGCAATTTATATCAGTGAATTTGAGATTTAATAGGAAAGAGAAGAATTTTTCTATGAGAAAGTTATACTGAGAGAGATTAAGAACCTTTTTAAGTGGTATTTACAAATAAATGTGAATATTATGATTGAAATTGAAAATTTAGTACTAGTAATGATGTCACTGAAATTTTTCTGGAAATGTGATAGCAAAGTGGACTCAAATGCAAGATGTAAATATGGATGGACCATAATTTATCAATGTAAATTCAGAATTTTGTTTGAATGAGTATTGCTTAAATTGTTAAACCTTTTCATGTTGTTTTACATTTTATTATATTAGTGTCTCTATATTGCAATATCTTCAAAGTGCTCCAATGCTGAAATTTTTATGTAACAGAATAAGAACTTGTCTACGATGACGTCAGAATACATTTATTGATGCCTCTTTATGCCATTAGTACTTGAGTATAGTAGTGTATTTTTTGTCAACTTTTATATCGTTTTTAATTTTGATATGATAATATTTCCCAGTATTTACAACAAATATATCACTAAATGTTAACAAAAATATTATGAAAGTAGAGGAGGAAACGGAAAGTTCCTGTCCTGGAAAGAAATTAGATGTATTACTCGGATACATTGTTGCCCTATTAATATCTATTAATATTTTAGGCGTATTATTTTGTTTATTTCTATAATTTTGTATATTATTATTGCTGTTAATTAAATCATATATATTATGGTATGATGTGATTTTATATGATATATGCTGGTTTTATACACTACGGATATTAATGGATAAAACTTTTTTGCGGATGTTTAAATCCTCGCCAGTGACACCCTCTTAAAATTGGGAGCAAGTATAAAGATAATTAAATTCTAACTTAACTAAAATTCTACTTCTCATATAGTCTTTGTTTTCCTGCCTTACTTATGTTCAATAATTAGTATTTTCAATGAACAGATCCTTCAACATCGAAATTCCAATCCTATTTCGTTTCCCTTTATGGTCATAGCTAGAACTATTTCACGTGATACCCTCTTATCAATACTTAATGTAAAAAAGATGCTGAATTATTATGAATTAAAATGACTATAAAACCCAATTCAAAATTAAATCAATCTGGCAGTTGTTTAAACTGCTGAGTGGACCTACGTTGTAGGTTCTTTAATCTGAACCTGAACGAATAAAAAATAAAAGAAACTTTAACACCTAAAAGTCTAACATACATGCTTCATCTGAAACGTCATGTATGGAATGTTTGGAAACTGTAGATTTTGATAAAAAAAATTCCTTGCATACCGCCGTTTGATGTGGTTCCATCTTTCGTACATTTGATTTTTTTTTTTTTCCCTCAATTGAAAGTATTTTCCTTTTTAAGAATTTATATCGATTTCTCATATGGATATGAAACAATGGGTGAAGATAGAAAGGAAGGGCACATTGGACCACTCCTCTGCGATCCGTTTCACTATTGTTCGGATTTTTCAAAAGGTGGTTAAGAGTCTGGTCTGTGTAGTGAACCGGTGGATTCCTAGAAGTGGCGAGAAGAGAGGGGAAAGGGGATTCTGTTTATCGAGTTATGAATCAGTAGTGGATTCCTAGAAACGACGGGGAGTGTGAAAGGGTGGGATTTGAGGCGGAAGTTAAGGAATGCTACCTTTCGGGATCGTTTCGTTCGGGCCACGTTTTTATAAAATTTCCTCTCTAAAAATGGGGAAAAATCCGTGTAAGGAAAATTTCAGTTCATTATAAACGGTCTTTCGTTTTCTCGGGACTTTACTATAACCATTCAAAATAGCTTTAGTTAAATAGGAGTTCAGTCGGGACCAGTGAAAAAAGTTCAACATACTTCAAGTTCACTATAACGAGGATCAACTGTATTAAATCAATATTTTCCAAGTATCTGGCGTGAATAATTTTGTACTTGTTACATGGTTGGTTGCCTCCAATCCTTTTCAAACTGACCTTGAACAAAACCGTCATTCCTCTTCGCTGACATTCCTTATCATAAATAAATTTTGTTTCGTTTATTGTAAATTAAATAGTGCATCCGGTCATTTACATTTATTTAAATCTACCTTTAAGATTTAAACCTTTTTTCCCCCCGTTTTCTTTCAAATATTACCCCAACCCTATAATCGAAGTTTCCTACTTTTCCACAACCAACCCTTTTTTTTATAATTTAATTAATGCTGTCTCTGAACGAAAAATCCTGAACTTATTTTTTATAAGATTTTAACTATTTTTAGGAAAATAAATGATTTGCATTTTTATAATAATGTAAGATATTAACTAATATATCGGTGCCATGACTTAAACAGGTAATTACTTTGGAGTAATGTTCGATATTCAAGCTGTTTTCTAATTTCATAAAAGCTTTAAATCTTTTGTCTTTATTAGCCACCCTAGGGGCTACTGTTTTAGATACCCTATAAATTGTTGTCCCGGACTACTTCTAGTACCGAATCACTTATCAATTTTTTAGTACCTAAATTAGATTTATAACCATGCTTATTTTCCTGATTTTACGGTCCTATCTAGACTTAACGTTAAATTTTTCTATTTTTCTTAAAATTATACTTAATGGTTTTGGCTCTAATGTTTTATATAAATGCTTAATAATGTTTTCTATTAACTAGAATATTATTCGAATCTAGTTAATAGTAAAATTAACAGCGTATTAATTTTACGCTTCTATCCTTAGGCTTAGATAAAATTTTCTACAATCTTTTATATTCAATTTGTGTGACAATTTACCAATTCCTTTCATTTTAAGTACATTTAGCTTAAAATATATTCAGTTTAATTATATTTATTGTTTGCTTCAATTTTAATTACATGTAGCTTATTTTATATTCTATTACATATTATTTAATTACATTTACCTTGAAATATATTCAGTTTAACACATAATCATTTGCTTTAATTTTAATAACATTAAACTTAAATATATTCGATTTAATAATTTATCGTTTTCTTTAATTCTTACATTTAATTAAATAATTTAATAACAATTATAAAAAAAAAATGTGCACCTTGGGTGCTTAAATCTGTTCTTTGCAAAACTTTGCATAGAACTTTTATAATAAAATTAAGTTATCAAATATATCGATGCGATGTAGGGCCTAGTAAGAAAATTATTTTGCAATAGTGTCCAATTTTAATATTGAAATAAAGATATCTAATAGATTACTGCAGACGTTTTTCTTAATTATGAATAACAAACAATAAAAAATTCAACAATTTAAATATTTGTAATTCTTCATAATTTTATACTTAAATAAATTTATCTTTAATTAAGCTATTTAAATATTTCTGGATGTAGTACTTTTATATAAAATAAACTTAATTTTATTAAGATTTCATTATTCCTCATTGTGACACAATTGCGTATTTCATTAGTACTGCAACGCTTCCCCCCTCATCTAAATTTACTGACATCATTAAGTTTAAATAAACTGTCTATAAGATCATAATTCCAACTAAAGAAACGTCAGAAAAATCTAAACACTGTTTGTTATATTTCTTCACAGATTATGCTAAATTCCTCTTTTAAATAACTCTCAATGAGCCCTAGCTCAGAATTAAACATTAAAATTCTATTTTACCAACTCACTCGTACTAATCAGGAATCAGTTCGAATAGATTTCAATCAAAAACGATAAGCTGCAGCAATTTACTCCCTTTTCTAACTTCCAAACATCTCTGCCGGCTTCTCGTTGTCATCTGTCCTCCTTTCCTTTCAATTCTATTTCGCTTATATATCACTATTCTGAATTCAGTTTTATACCCTTATCTTCATCTAATTAACATAATCACGCTTCCTTTTATTGGAACGGAGTTGGAATTTTTAATATAAAATCAAAAAGTAACTCCATATGTAAATTTAGGTAATGTAAATTTAGGCAATGACAATGATGTATAATTAAAAGCGTGGAAATCTAATAAATAATTTATTTTCATTGGAAATTTTATATAAAAATATGTTGCATTTTAATTCATAAAAAATTTCGAATCTTTATTTTTTCACCAAAGAGGAGCTTCAAGGCAATTAGTGCCTATACAAATATAAAAATGATTCTGATGAGATCCATAGATGTTTGGATGTACAAATCATATAAATAAAACTCAATTTTTGATTTATAACTAACATATTTCTCGTTTTTATGCAGTCTATCCTTTCCTCCCCAAGCATGGATTCGGGACGCTGAAATGTCCCGCTTTCAGAAATTGAGCAACAAGCTGTAATAATTTCAAATAAAAAAATACTAATGTTTCCATAGAAAGGGTTATTATCTCTTATTAAGTTGAGAGCGAGTGAAAAAAATCAAGTTACATTTCACAGATCTGAAATCTATGTTACTTACCGAAGTAAATTTTAATAAATCTTATCAAAAATTTCATTCTTATTCGATATCAGCACCAATTATACTAAAGCAAATTTGTTCTTTAGAAATTTAATAGAATATATAAAGTATTTATTTTCGCATGTTCTTTTTAATATTGATTAAGAGCTATGAAGAAAAGTGTGTGTTTTCTTGAATGTGCGTTATATTGACAAAACATTAGTAGATGTCCCATTTTGAGGGGGAAATAAATAGTCACATTAATTATTATTACTTAAAAATTAGTGGATGTCCCGTATTGATAGGAGGGGGGGGGGGATCTGAAATTAAAGTTGAGTTCACGTCAGCTAACTGGGCTTCCACATAGATATTTTTAATACAAGAAAGTTCATAATGTATAAATAAGAAAAAAAAATTTGTGCAAATGTCATATTTAATTCCCTTTGTCGTGGTCTTCAAAAAAATATTTTCAGTTGTCTCACAAAGCATACGTATTTTTGTGTGTGTATATGTGATAAATCCTCAAAGAAATTTTTGTGCAGTGAGATGTTAAATAATTTTTAATAAATATGGAAATGTAAGAACTACGTCAAAGAGTATGTGTTCAATACATTTATTTTATAAATTTCTGTTTATAATGATCTATGAATGCTAAATACAAAAAATTATCCGATATTGTAAATCTAAATGGCATAGTTTGAAGTGATATACTTTTAAGCAATCCAAATAATAATTATTTATATTTATAACGAGAGGGAATATGATTCACAATTCATTAACTTATGAGAGACAGTTCTTAAGGCCTATCTTTGGAACTCTTTTTTTTTTCTTTTCAAAAGAAAAAAAAAATGCGAAACACTTATGTTTTTAGTTACAATGGTCTATAAAACTGTAAATTCAAAAGTCATTTTAATGAACTTATTTTTTTTTAATTTTGGTCATATTTGCTTAAAATTTAGTAAAAATTGACATTTACGCTAAAATTCATATAACAAATTCTAATTAATATATTTCTTTTTTTGTTTCAATAATATATTTAATATACATATATATGTATGTTGTGAAACAGATAAAAATGCGGTTATTTCTTAAACTTACTGAGTTATACCAAGACTTATAAACACAACAGGATTTTACAAAAAAAAAATGTATCACTTTTTTTAAATAAAAGTAGCTCCAAAATAAATAGTTATGTACTTAAAAGCTATGTTTGAGGTTCACAATATATCTAAAGATGTACAAAACATTATGGTAAAATTTCATATGAATATTTGAAATACTTTTTAAGGAATGAAATTTTTTATAATAAAAAAAAAATCAATTTCTTAGTTTTCCAGAAAATGCAAATGAATATTTTAATGTATCTTAAATATATATATATATATATATATATATATATATATATATATATATATACTTACATTTATGCTTTAACTAACTACTCTAGAAACAAATGCAAACTATTTTTGAAATTCGTAAATATGTGGGTTTAAATAAATAAACTTTTCATGAAAACGGTAATTTTTTAAGTAGGCAACATACTTTAAACCAGACAGTCCTCAGCTTTAATATATTTCATGAGTGTGTATTTATGTAAAAAAAAAAAAGTTTCTATAAATAAACTTTCCTATTTTCAAATTTTTTTTCCTTCACTGGAACAATTTATTTAGATTTATAGAGCTCCGATTGTATAAAAAGATTCTTAGTAAAATATCTCGAAGCTCCTCTCCAAACAGTATTCAAAACTCATCATAAGTAGGTTATTACCTATTTTCAGAAGTAGAAAGTAATAACTGGTTTGTTTACGATATGCCATTTTAAACCGCATGGTAATATGAAGTGAAATTACGTTTCCTCAGAAATCGTATAAAACAGCCTCTTTTAGCAAAACATTGAGGAAGTAATAGTGCTCTTTTTCCCTCACTCTATTGTAAATAAAAAGACGTAGCTAAAAGTACATTTATTTCCGCATTTATTGTACCTCTACGTTGCCATTTTATTTCTTTTAAATGTTTGTTTTATATTATGTATTTTTATATTATTTTATGCATACATAAAAAAAACATTATAATTTATTTCAATGTAAAATGATCGAATATGGTGAATTACTTATTTACCAAAAAAATTAATAAATTAAGAGGCGCAAACAATTTTCAAAGACTGAATTTTTTTTCAGATATTTTTCTATAGTGTGGTGTTTTAGCAAATAAATAAAACTTTGAAAATCTATTTTCATGTATTCATGAAATTACGCCAAGAAGTTAATAAACTTAAATTTATAGTTTTTCAAAAAATATACAGTTGTATATTTTTTTATATATATACAAAAAATATACAGAAAAGGGAATCTATTCTGATGAAGAAATATCTTTATGTGAAACACGGAAAAAAAGTTCCATGCAAAGAACAGATTTATCCACTTAAGGTGCGTTTTTTTTTAAATAATTATTATTAAATTACTCAATTAAATATAAGAATTAAAGTAAATGATGAAATATCGAGAAATGGACAATAGTAAACTTTTCCGATATTAAAATTAAAGGAAACAAATTTTTAAAAGGAATATTATATCAGCTACATTTAATTAAAATTAAAGCAGTGAATGAATTATTAAATTGAATATATTTGAGCTGAATGTAATTAAAATTAAAGCAAAAGATAATAAAATTAAAAAGTGATCTGGTACACCAAAAGTGATGCAACTAAAACAATAGCCCCTTGGGTGGCTAAAAATCTTTTTTAATGTCTTACAAAAGATTGAACATCAATGTTAAAGAACTATCCTCTAGTCATCAATTAAAAAAATAATAAAGATTTTTGTTCCTTAATTATGGATGAAATATTGATAATGTGATATTGGTATAATTCAGTTACTAGAAATAAATACACTAATTGATAAAATTACATTTGTGAGAACTTTTTTAAAAGAAACTTATATTTGGTATTAACATTAATTAATATCTTTTATAACACACTTTTTTATCAATTAATAATGCTGTTTATATAAAATAGGTATATTATTTTTAAAAATATTTAAAACGTTCTTTATGATAGTGCAAAGCAATTACCACGTGTGATCTTGTATTCTAATACTCTAAGCAAAATAATTAAACGGAGGATACATAAATAGTTTAATTAGGATAAAAGTAATTAGAGAAAAAACATCATAGCAAAAAAATAATGAAATGATTTTTAGGACAAACACAGTATTTCGTTAAATTTACACTTAGCATAAAATAAGCCAATTTACAAAAAATTGAGAAATTCCTTCATATAAATGCACACTAGTTCATCAAATAGAAAGTTATTGTCAATAGTAAACATTTTACAGTTCATAATTTTCTTTCGTTATGAAAATTTTTTGTATCTAATTATTGAACTATAATAGGGTAATTTCTACGCACTAAATAATGAAGCAAATTTATATGCTCTCCAACAAAATACACAGAAATTTTCAAATTAAAATCAAATATCTTCCTTTTTCAAACAGAAGCTAAAAAAATGTGAGCGCGGGCATATTATTTTGATTCATAGTCATTCAAAAAATGAAACTTTCAACAAATAATTAGATAATTTCAACACTTTTCTCTGTTAATATTTTGAATGATTTAAAATACAATATAATTTAAAGATTTTAACTCGGCAAATATTTGAGTTTTTATATTCCAACATTTTACATTAAAATTAAATATCACCAAATGTAGTAGAGTAAAGAAATTATTCTATGTAGTGGGTTTTTAGACCTTGATAGAGAAATCAATCAATTAATTAGTTAGTTGAAAATTATTGAGATGCTAACTCTTAAATGATAGTAATTTTCGAATATTTAATAAATCTCTTGACAAAATCGTTTGTATGATGAAGTATTTCAATTTTTTTCTTTAACACGTAGAGAATAATTTCCTTTTACTAGGAACACCTCACAAGTCATATAACAATATTAAATATTAATATTATAAAGCACATATATTCTTAAAACAACATCATTTCCACTTACCTTTCAATAAAATTCCAAAAAAAAAATTTAAATCTTTTTTTTTTTCTCTTTAAAAATACATGTACAAATCTATGTTACTTTGAAGTGACTAAAAAGGAATTTGCCTAATAATGACTAAAAATTTATTAGGGTAAAAAAATACAGCAAATGAAAAACTAAAAATTCAAACATCCATTGTAGCATCCCTTCGCTCAAGAGATACATAATGAAATTTACTCCTTATTGGCTGCAATACACGGTGCATGTAATTACCAACAACTATTCTGTTTTTATACAAGAGCACACTCAACACGATTACTAAGCAAATCAGCCCAACAGTCAAAACAATCGAAGCAGAGGAATGATATTCAATCTTGATTAAATTAGGAACACACTGTAAGTCACTCGGATGGATGGATAAAACAGTTTTTCCTATATTTGGAGGGAATCCATCGTAACAGTAGAAATGCTCTTTGTTCACTAAATTTAATAAAGTAATTTTCATCCAATGATAAGTGTGAACCATTCTACAATCGCATTTGAATGGATTCGAAGACAGATTTAGTGTCAAATGTTCGGTAACTTCTAAGCTCCTAATTGTTTGATAAGTAAGATATGGAATGAAATTATTACCAACATCGAGCAGTTTTAAGTATTTCAAGCAGGAAAAGTTCATGGGTATGTCTTTTAAGTGATTATCGCCTAAATACAATTCTTCTAAAGCTGGAAGAGAGCAAAATTCACCATGATAAATGCCGGAAATTTCGTTGTTCTCCATGTTAAGAACGCGTAAATGGTTGAGTGAGCTGTTTTCAAAAATCTCGGCTAAATTATTCAAATAATCACCGGCTTTTATTTTTTCAGTAAAAGCATTTCTGAGATGCAATTCTCTCAAGTTAACAAAATTACTGAACATTCTAGGATGATGATCCTTGGAAATAATGTATAAATCGTTGTCGTTTAAAATCAGCTTCGTCACGTTAGCCACATTGTGAAAAGTCCTGCCTTTTATAGTTTGAATGTGATTATTCGAAAAATCTATAGTGTGCAACCTGTCATAGACTGTTTCTTGCCCAAACACGTTGAGAGGCAGATCTCTGATTTCGTTTCCCACAAAAATCAGCACTTCGGTCATAGGTGGTAAGCTTCTCAGCATGATGGCGTTGTCGAAACCAGCATTAGTGCAATTAGTTACGTACGTTAATTTATTCTCATGTCCGTATGGCACAAATCCGCACTTACACACATGTTGAAATTCACTCGGACATCCAAATGAATCGAATGCCCAACAGAGATGGTGAGACGAGAGGAAAAGGAACTGTATCAAAGCCGCAAACCTGAGAGTCACCATAGCGTACCCCACAAGTCGAACAACACGCACGCCTTTAGGTCAAATGGAGAATTCGCTTTGAACACCTGTAGACTGTGGAATTCGTTCGGCAGCACTAATCACTTCGACTTAGGAAGCACATCGCTTTATCGAAAAACTGACCAGCTTTGATAACTAAAAAAATAAACTGCAGTCATTTTATGCTCAAGCAGAGAACTGACGTTTCTCTAAACTTTTACGATGAAATGAGAAGAGGTAAAATACTGTCGCAGATAAGAACGTTAAGCAGCTACAAAAAACCCACGACTATTTCCTCTGAAAGCTAACAACAATAACAGGAGGAGGGACTAGTCCGGCAAGGCACAAAGTAAACCTGTTTGGGAACATTCATTTAGTGCAAAAGCGAAATTGTCGGTTACTCTACGAGGTTAGAAACTCGATCAACAGGTGAGGCCTCAGAGAAGGAGAGGGGGGAAATATCAACAAATTAGAAGCTTCTCGATTTCAAGCCAGAAAAAATTATTTTGAGAGGTAGGCTATTTTAATTCGTTAATTTATATTGTAATTAAAATTACAGATTAACAAATGACACACGTTTAGCTATTAATTATTATTATTTATTTATTTATTTATTTTGCTAATGTGAAATGCTACAAGATGTTATATTTCTGTATTTTTACGATGAGTGAAAATGGTTAATTTATGCCATAGATTTAGAACATCGTTTCAAAGTCATTACTTACCTGATACTTGTATGAGACTGAAAACGTGCGATCATTTTGTTGGTTAAATATAAGATGTAACAAGGAAATTAGTTTACAAGTGTATCTAGTTTTAATGAATTATATAATAAATGTAACTGTTATTTCTCCATAGTCATATGTGCATTAATTTCATATGGTTAATTATTAATGCACTCTATTTAATAACCTTCAGGGATTAAATGATCTAATGAATTAGTTACAAAAAAAGAATTTAATTTGTTTCATTAATATTATATATGTGTGTGTGTGTTTGTGTGAGTGTGTGTGTGTTTGTGTGAGTGTGTGTATAAGCAATTAAAACTACACAAAATTCTTCTTAGGTAATTGTTCGTATTATAATAGGATATCCTTGAAAAGCTAAATATAGTTAGTTTGTAAGACGTTTTAAAGTTTTTATATGGAGAAAATAATATTTGTTATATTCAGAGAAATTTTAGATGCAAGTAATTATTTTTTCCTTTCCTTTATTATTGTTCTTCGAATTTCTTCACTTTTAAATCCATATAGATAATATACAAAAGACCGTTACACCTATTGTTTTTGAATGTTCTATTTGATTTTAAACTCAATCTTGAAAAACAAAACTTAAATACAATTTGATAAATATTTTCATCTGTGTTTATTATATTAATTCTCTACCGCATCACGAAAAAACTAGTGCTATTTAATTAAATTGTGTAACAAACTTCGTCTTTCTTTATATCACGTTTCATTATTTTTAGAAAAATACTATATTTAAAAAAAATTATAAAAAAATCATCTATGCGTCTGAATATTCTTAAAGTATTCACTTAAGAACTCAAAATATTAGTCTATGTGTTTGAATATTTCAAAGACAGCATGTTTGAAAACATATCAACACTGTAAATTTAAATATGAAAATAATGTTGACAATTTTTTAACTTATTTTTAAAATGTACAATAATTTAAGAATTTTGTAACTGAAAATAAATCATACTAGTAACTTCTCTTTTTCTTTTCATTTTTAGAACATAAAAAAAAACATAAAAATTGCCAATATGAATTGAAAAAGATTTATTAGTTGAAGATTTTATAGATATTCTCAATTTCTCTGAAATGTGCTATAAGCTTCTACTTATTTCCTTATGCTCTTGAAACAGCTGCACGACATATATCTTTTCCTGGAATTATCATACCTCAGTTTCTATCCTTTATGTTAAAATATTTATGGAGAAAAGAAATGCTGGAGTACTGAAAAAGATTTCTGCTTTAGTTTTGGAATTGTGACTATGTTTTTTAACCAACTCTTGTCTTTTTCCACGATTTTTCCAAACTTTGATTAATCATTAAATCTTTAATCTTTTTTAATAATTGAAAGAGGAAAATTTTAATTCAAATCATTAAAAATTCTTTTTTATCCATTTCTTTCAATAAAAAATGTGTTATCTTTTCTTCAATTATATAGTTTAGTGTTATGAGTTTTTTTTAAAGAAGTTTCTTAATACGTGTCGAATCGTTCGAGTTTTGTACAATCTGTTAGAAGGGGGGTTATTAGTTGAGGGTCAAAAAATTAAAAGAATTTCTGGTACTTTTCCATTTCGCCAGAGCAAATCTCGCTAAGTAGCGCTAAGCAGACTTTATTGGCGACAACACATAGTAAACACATATTCCGATTAGCGTGGGTTGTATCATTTTTGGAGACTTTATCGCTTTCGCCGGAGAAATGGAAAAATACCGAATTGCTTATTCAGAAGTAAAATTTCAGGAAAGCTTAAATATGCCCACGAAAAAAATTTCTTTTTTGTTCTGTCTGAAAATTTTAATCTGGCGGAATATGTCAATTTTGTGTTTGTTTTTATTTCATATATTTAACTTAGAATTTATTTTAAATGGGAGGAAATTATTGTTCGTTTACTAACGTCGAACTCAGAAGCAACATGGAGCTATTGGCGATGGGTCTCATAATTTTGAGCCACGGTCAAGTGACGGGTGAGTGAATGTAAAGTTTATTGGCGCAAGAGCCAGATATGGCTATGCTGCGCCAAACAAGATTAAACTGTGGTCTAGACGTGAAGTTGAAAAAAGGTAAAAATGGTTGACAAGAAGGAGGGTCGAAAATAGAGAAGGATCGCTAGGGTATCCCGGGAGTGCGTCACCCGTGTTTACCAAAGACAGTAAACCCCATGGGAAAGGTCAAGTGACGGAGACGACGCCTGAACTTGTTCAGTGCTCTTTTAACTTGTACACCACGCCCAAGCGGGAACTTAACGCTCAGATAAATTTAAAGCACACCAACTCCTCTACACGATTCGACTGAAATATTGCTTGATTTGGTTATTTATTAACGTTGCACTGAGAAGCAATGCGAGGGCTATTGATGACTGACCTCGAAAAAATTGAATCTCGGTCAAGTGATGAGGACGACACCGAGCTGACACTTCCCTCTTTAAATTTCCACACCACACCAAGGTGAAGCCTCAACAGGTTTAACGTGCATCAGCTCCGCTACACGATACGCCTTTAGTGGTAACAAAACTCGAATCTACGTACAACGAATCTACGATTCGAACGAAACGACGAAGGCCGCGAGCTCCGACTATGACCATTAGGCTACCGTGGCCACTGAAATAATTCAGGTGACGTGTTCGTGATCATGACCACTTGGATAGCGGTCATGGCCGCGGACTCGTGACCAGCGGTTTTCGTTCAGTTGCGGGTTTGATCCTTGACTACCAAAGACCCGCAGTGTAGCCGAGGCTGATGTACGTTAAATCTGTCGGGGGTCCAAAGTTCTCCCGTAGGCGTGGTGTGGAAGTTGGGAGAGGAGGATGCCAGCTCAAGCCAGTCCTCGTCACTTGACCAAGGTTCAAAATTAAGAGGTCGGTTGCCAATAGCCCTCGTGTTGCTTCTAGAGCGACGTTAATAAAACCAAACCAAACATAACGACTTGGTTATCTCGAGTGAAGGAAAAAATCCACCTGGACAAATAAAGAAATTATCCATACTCACTTCCTCCTGAACATTGGTGACGGACCTCGTGATATGGTATTAAGGTTAAATCATGAAAATGACACCCAAAATGGTACTGCCTTCTCCTAATTCCAACATCATGCGTGGAATTTAAAGATCAGGTGCATTTAATGGGGAGCAATCTCCATTATTCTGCGATTCAGATCTTAGGTGGTACTAGCACTTGACCCTACGGTTCAACTAAGTTCAGACTACGTCTTGCTTTAACATAGCTGGCCATAAAATTCGTGATTATGATCATTGGGCTACCGAAGATTTAACTGTCAACTATTTGCCATTAAACGAATCAATATTTATGCTTTGCAAATTGAATTTTATTTAAATCAAATTTACTAAAAATTTTACATAATGTTACTTAATAATTGCAAGTTCATTTAAAGTAAGTACAATCAATTGAAAATTTAACCAAACAATAATCTATAAAGGAAAAAATAATACTGATAGACCGAAAGCAAATAAATTTTTATCTTGAATGTACCATTATATCCGACTGTTCACTTTTAGTTAAAGATATATAAATATTTCCTCGATAAATCTGATATAGGTATTAAGTCCTCCCGTTGGTGTGGTGTGGAAGTTTGCAAAGGGAGATGCGAGTTCAGATGTCATCCTTGTAGCTTTACTGAGGTTCAAAATTACGAGCTCCGTCGCCAATAGCCTTCGTATAACTTCTCATAAAATCAAACTTCTTTATAAAAACAATCCAATTAAATCAAAATTTGTGACGTTTGTTGTCAATCTTATGACGTTATTAAAATTAATTTTAAACTATGTTTTGCATGTTCTGTTTCTTTCAGCACGTTCTTATTTATTTTCCAAATTTCTGTGTCTTGATTAAAAAGTAATGTCTCCATGACCGTAACTTTTTTGAAATTTGTTAACCGATTTTCAAAAGTTCTTATAGTGTTTGAAAGCTACATGCATTCTCTAAGTAATGTATTTGTTTTCTTTGTTTCCCTAGTATGCTGAAAACCGGAGAATATGGTACCCAATGTTGAATCAGCCAGGCGTCCATCCAACCTTGTCCCTTACGACTTTCATCTTCACCCAAAGGTGAAAGTAATCCATAAGGAACATCATCCCCCCCCCACACGATGAAGTGAAAGCTGCCATTTAATCCTTGTGTCGACAACAACAACCAGAATTCTTCTCCGATGGGCTTTCCCAACTCATCACACATTGGCACAAGGGTGTGGAAATGAATAAATATTGTGAAAGTGCATCCCATAGATTATAAATATAGTTCTCAGGTGCATCAAAAATTGTGGTAACACATAAAAAATTTACAGCCATAGAGGCGTTATTTTTCAGGTAAACCTCAGAGCTCATGAAAATAATTTCAGAAGCAAAAGTGAATTGTATCTGCTATTTTTAAATACTTTTCTCACTTGTAGTCGAGAGGAGAGATTAAATAAGTTGAGTTTATGCACGATTAAGATGCATATTTGTTTGGGGATATATGTATTTATTGCATATTTGTTCGACTTCTTTAGTCACTCATTCTTTTTGATTTTCGCTGAATCAGGGTTTAGAAAGATCCTTTATGTTTAGTTCCCTTCTGTTTCCTTTCAAGTCACGGTAGTCAAGTGGTCATGATCGCACGTCTAAATACGCTTTTCTGTTTTTCTTCCCACCTACGGGAGTAACTGAGCCAGATTTAGATCTTGCGCCATAAACCTACCATCACTTACGAGATAACGTTACGTTTGGCAATAAAAATTTATTACGTTTGAAAAAATAAGTTAGTCAGTACTTTAATTAGTTAGCTAAAATTAGTACTTTAAGTTTGCTTTTATTTATTTATTTATTTTGAAACTACGAGATATGCAATAAATATATCTTGTTTTTCTAGTATGTGAAGTTTCAAGTTACATTGACGTTTCATATCTTTCACTTTTCCTGGTTTCTGGAAAAGTCAAAATTGCTAGGGTGAGAGATTTGAACCATCTTTAGAAAGGAGACTTGAACAAAGAGTATAAGATCTGAAACTTATTTGCTTAGAAAATACATTTAATTGATGCTTTTGTTATTATCTTTTTTTTTTATCTTCAGATACAAGAAAATTAAAAGAAAAAAGACTTTAAAATTTTTAAAATTTGCTCTCAAAAGAAAAATATCCTTAATCAATCTAAATAATATCTAGTTTTATTATCTTATAAACGTTGATATTTCAGAACATTTAGAAACAAATTAGTAACTCACTGTTAGTTACAAAAAGTTATATAATGTCCTATTGGGATTAACTTTAAATTGGAATTTTATGTTTATACTTCAAAGCGAATGTAAAATTTTCAACAACAATATTTTCTAGATTTTCTTTTTCACGACTAAGGTAATAACTGAAGCCTTAAAGCATTCTAAAATAAAATATTGAAATTATTAATTACATCCAGTTTTATTAAGCAATGCAAAAAAATGAAAGTCAAATTATAGGCATTATCGGGAATTTTAATGAAAAAATCATAACAATTGATTTCTGAATTAAACAGTTGATATATTTCTTCCAATTACCAATTTCATTTTTTTTTCTCCCATCCTCGTCTAGGCTGTGCTCAAGTCTCCGGCATAAATAACAGAATTGAGCCAACATGAAGCATTTTTGAGGCTTAAACAATATTTTTGTTTCAGAATCTAGAAAATAATGAGTTTCCTGTTTTGTGTGTTAGATAATTAAGGAAGCTTTCTTTCTATTCTAATTTCATTTCATTATGTTTAAAGAGTTACAACCACTTTTGTTAAAAGAGATTCAAATGCTCCAGTTTCCTTCTATACCCTGCGACGGCTTAAAGAAAAATGGAATATTTGTATTTCATTACAATACATCAATACATATTTATAAAAATGTAACCTAGAGATGGTGACAAGTATATTTTCGCATTCAGTGGCGTACCCACGGGAGGAGGGATGCAAAAGGAGCAAATGCACCTCATTTTTTTTTTCCTCTCTCTCTCTCTCTCTCTCTCTCTCTTTTTTTTTTTTTTTTTAAATTACGCTGTTCAGTTATTGTTGCTTTATCGAGTTTGTGAAATCATAACAGTTTCTGGATAGTTGATCTATATTTCTTCCAGTTACCAGTTTCGTTTTTTTCTCCAAATCTATCATTGAACATTGCTCCAGGTCTCCGGCATAAAATGAAAATTGAGACCAACATGAGGGCATTTTGAGCAAACAATATTTTTTGTTTTCAGAGTCTAAGTATTGGTTTCACTGTTTTGTTGAAGGATGAATTAAGAACTTTCTTTCTAATTCTAATTTCCGTTTCATTGTATATGTGTTTTTAAGGTTACAAACCACTTTTGTTAAAGGTTCAGATGCTCGGTTTCCTTCTTAGCACCCATAGGCAGTGAGAAAAGTGTTGTGTTTCATTACAATACATCAGTACATGTTAAAATGTGAACCTGAAGTTGATTTGAACCAAGTATATTTTCGCGTTTCGGTGGCGTACCCACGGATGCAAAGAGACGATGCACCCCCTCATTTTTTTTTTCCTCTCTATATATATATATATATTTGAGAATAGAAGTGTTCAAGGACTTTTCTTTATTAATGCTATTATGAATGTTCAAACTTGGAACGA
>BMAW01109905.1:325861-383928 GCA_019974015.1 Nephila pilipes | reverse complement strand
TTTTTTTTTTTTTCTTCTCATGCTTAAATTTTTTCATCAGTAAAAAAAATACTTCATCTGAACCAAAACCTGAGAAAAGATACGAAAAGTATTTGATATCTCCGATATGTTCTTTTGGGTTAGACGAAGATAGGAGGGTCCATTCCTATAGGTGTCCCCCGTCCGTTTAGCAGTTTCTTGGAGAAGGAATACAAAAGGCATTCTTTTCTTCTAGGCAGTGTGATCTATGAGCGCCTATAAAACAGGTCTTCTGAAATGTCCATCTCAGCGTATCACCTCTTTCTTTTCACAAAACACAAAGTAGTTATGAGTTCATTAAATATTTTATGCGGAGAATGACCTCATGTCTGCGGATGAAAATAAATTAAAAATATCGAAAGAAACATATTCTCTTCAAATTTGTCAGTCTGCAGTATTAGTATTTTGACTGCAGAACACGGGAAAAGAAATTACTAGCACCACAGACTAGATTAACTTCTATAAAAGTAAAGCTTCGACAAGAAAATATCTTTGCACTCTCTTTCTCTTGTATAGATATTTATCCGAAATATCCATAAAACTTTTAAAAAAAAATTTCATCATCTTTGCCTGTTACAACATGTATTACTGAAAGACCGTTTTCCACTATGATATATTGAAGAAATTACTACAGAAATGGTACATTTGAAATCTCTGTTTAAATCAACACTGTTTGTGATATAGATATAAAAATATATCAGCAAGTGAAGAAGTCTCTCTCTCTCTTTTAAATATTTTGCAAAAAGAAAAACATTGAATAAATATAATTTTATAGAAACCAATATGTATAGAATTTTTCTTTTCATTATACTCGCACCTTTTGACTATTTTTTAAATTGTGATCGTTTTTTCAATCATCAATCTTTTTTATCGGCTTTTCAATCTTGTTGGATTTCACTGATTTTGGTTAGTGGGAACTTTTGTTCTCCCGGTATTCTCCCCCCCCCTTAAATACTCTTTATTTTTGTAACTTGATAAAAACTATATCAGTCCTCGGACATTTTTAAACAGAAAAATAAGATTAATGTAGCGTGTTCTTTAGTTTTTAATATATATATATTTTTAATTTTATTCTTTTTTTAAGTTGTAGCGTATTTTTTAATGGTAATTCTAAACTGAAGAAATTACTACCTTAGAGAAGATGACGAAATGTACCCCACCCCCAAAATTAATTTCTAGGTACGTTACTATCCACGTATGTCTATGCTGAATATGTCGGCACGTATACATTGCACTCGTGACTTACATGAACGAATTGAATCAAAAACAAGAAAATCACTTGAGTAAAAGAAATCACATAAGAAAATCACTCTCTCTAAAGAATAAAATTTACTTAGAGATTTTTTTTTTTTGGTTAATATATATTAAATAAGCGCTATTTTATTTACTGATTGTGTGGCAATAGAAAAAGATATATACTGGAAATATCAAAAATACGCTCCCCATTCGGCAACTTGAAAAGCTCGTTCATTTTAAGAGAAGCTCTTGAACAAAATAAAAAGCAAATTAATTTTTTAAAAATTTTTAACATCCAAGCATTAAAAATACGTCATTCCCCTTATAACGAGCTGAAGAATTTTTAAAAGAAAGCTTGAAATCGTTATTTAAGCCAAACTTGCACTTGAAAGCAAATTAAGTCAGTGGCGGATTTAGGGGTTGAGTACGGAAGCTCGTACCTTCCTCCCGGCATACTTTCACGCACGGACGAAATAACATACCTGAACAGGATATCGCAACCAAATTGTCAGTATCGAGTACATATATCTGCCGTATAAGAATAGTTTTCTTTGTCCCAAGTTAATATTTTTTCGACACCAAAAAACTTGCAATAATCAGGTATAGTATATTAAAATCACTGTTTTTAAGGTTATTTGATAACCGGAGAAAAGATGGCGGGGGGGGGGGGGGCAAGTTATACACACACACACTCTCAAAAAAGGTGACTTTGTGCCATCACCTCCCCCCTCACATATCCCTGTCGGTTCTTTTTTTTTCTTTCTTTCTTAGGATCCTTTACTGAATTAGGTCATGACTAAAATAACTTGTAAACAAAGAATAGAGAAAAATGATTTTGAGAATTGAAAGAAAAATCAAAATAAGCTAAAAATATAGGCGAGTCTGTACACAAAGTGACTCATATTGTGTTGGTTAATTTCTGTGAATGACTCCAAATCTTCTATGTTAAAATTAAGGTTAAAGTTTAACTTTAAAGATGTAAATTTGATTACAAAATCCCTATCGAGAGCTGCTCAATTGATTACTGCTGATAAAAGTTTTCAACCACATTCAGATGGACATCTGAGTTTGTAACTCTCTCGAAATGTTCCCTGAAATAACACGCATGTTATTTTCGAAGGCAAAAGTCATTTACGCGTTGAATAAGTTAATAGCTTTTTTTCCCTTCCTTATTTAGGGTCACACCCATGGATCTGGTGAAAACATTCATCTAATACAAAGGAACAAAACAATTACGCTACTGAAAAAATTCAGAGCATGTTCTTAATTTTTATTTTTTATTTTTCAAGGTTTCCGGTTTTTCCTCGATAGAACTTAAAAAGTTAATCTTTAACATACACTTTTAAATTTGAGATCCTGCCCGTTTGACGAAATGTTTTTTATTATCATGTTTCTTTCTAAGGTTTTAAATTATAGATCTGACTCCCTTAGATTTATAGAAAAAATAAATTTGTACTATCCAAGCCATTTATTTTGTCATTACAACCTGTGGCTATAATGGAGATTTATATATATATATATATAATCCTGGGTTATTTATACATTGAATGATTTGAATGTTTTTAAACTAATTGGTAATGGATACGGTCTGCTACAGTTTAACTCAGAACTGGGAGGCAACCCGTGTCTTTTCTTAGCGTAACATATTTGTTTTGGGCTCTTTTTTTATTTCTTTGAATACCTTATCGTTTTTATCTTTTTAGTTTGCTTTTTATTTCATAAACATTTATAACTTTGTAACTTTTTTTAGCCACCCAAGGGGCTATTGTTTTAGATGGATCACTTTTGGTTCACCAGATCTCATTTCAATTTTTTATCGTTTGCTTCAATTTTAGTTACATTTAGCTTATATATATATATATATATATATATATATTCAATTTAATAGTTTATTTGTTTGCTTTAATTTTGATTGCATTTAGCTTAAATATATTTGAAAAATAATATATTTGTCGTTTGCTTTAATTTTTATTATATGTAGCTGATATAATATTCAATTTAATAATTTATCATTTGCTTTAATTTTTGTTACATGTAATTGATATAACAATAGATTTAATAATTTATTGCTTGCTTTAATTTTAATTATATTTAACTCAAATATATTCAATTTAATAATTATCATTTCCTTTAATTTTAGTATCGAAAAAGTTTAATATTGTCCATTTCTCAATATTTCATTGTTTAATTCTTATATTTAATTGAGTAATTTAATAATAGTTATAATAATAATAAACCCGCAACTTAGGTGGCTAAATCTGTTCTTTGCACAACTTTGCATAGAACTTTTTTAATATTATTTTTTTATATGTGTATTATACATTAATATATGTAAATGAAAGAATATCTTTTTCAGAACTTAATTTAATCCAAACAGTTGTTCTCGTATTCATTGGGAAGTGTCAGTAGGCTAGTGATCATGGTCGCGAGCTCTCGACCGGCGTTGTTTCCGTCGAGTCTCGGGTTCGAGCCCTGATACCACTAAAGATCCACTGTGTAGCTGGTTGATGCACGCTAAATCTGTTGTTTCTGTCATGAAAATTGGTTTGTCATGATATTGATGATTTTAATTGTAAATCGTATGATTGTAAAAGTATTTTGTGATTGTATTTGTTAAACACCTCCCCCTCATTATTTAAATCTACAGACATCGTAAAACTTAATTTAATAGTCACTAAGATTACAATTACAATTGAAGAGACGTCACAAAATCTGAATTTTATTCATTCGATTTCTTCATAGATTAGGCTCTCTCTCTCTCTCTCTCTTTCAAATAATACTCAACGTGCCTGAATCATAACTTAGAATTCAAGCTTACTAACTTATTCGCTTTGGGTGAAGCACTTCTGGAATACTATGGGTTCGACTCCAAAAGTCCTTTATTCTAACCAGGATTCACTTCTCGTCAATTTTAACAATAAACTATAGCAATTCACTCCAATTTCTATCTTATAAACACCTATCGATCCTTCGTTATCCTCTATATCCCTCTTCCTTTCAATTCTATTTCACATATATATCCCTAAACTCAATTCAATCCATTACACTTCTTCGTGTAATTTGTGTCATCACGTTTCATTTGATCGGAAAGGAGTTGGAATTTTAGACATAAAATCAGAAAGAAATCCCAGATGTTAAGTAAGGGAAGGTTCACAAATAGCCCAACGTTACAAATACAACGTTATAATTGGGTTTTTATAACCTGTTATTATACACTTTCAAATAAGTAATTAACTGTTCTTCTTATAAAGGTGATGTACAAATGAGAAGTTCCTTTCGTCGGATGTAACAAAATTGAAAGTGTGAAATAGTTCGTTTTCTGATAAAATCTAAACGTTTTTATAAATATCTCGACTGCATTTAAATAGAGCTACTGCTCAAATTTTGTTACTTTATTTTAAGGATGCGCGCATGTTAAGAAAACAGTTTGGCGAAGGGAGCAAAGAAAAGAAAGAATTTGAAAAGAAGCCAAAATCAAACTTCTCTCGGTGTGTGTGAGATATTGTTTACTTAACACTATACCCTAACTTTATCTATAGACTTCAAAATGAAATAAACTATACTTAATTCAACCACCATTACGTAAGCAACAACTCATAATTCCTACGACATAGTTTTTTTCCCCTCTTAAGTAACCCACTCAAACGTCTTAAGAGCTAGTTTGTGAATGAATTTTGAGCCCTTCCACAAAAATTGTGTAACACATTAAGGTTAAAATTATTATATGTTCTAAATACTAGGCTTCCTTACATTTTTGAAGCTCCCATTCTTATTCCGAATGAATTTAAGAAATTCAAATTTTCTATTTTATCTGTCCTACTATACCTCAATCCTCTCCCCTCCCCCCAGCTAAGAGTTTTAATTTTTTAAGGGGTTGATTTAAATATCCTCGTTTAAATGTCTAGATTTAATTACTCTCAATAAAACTCTGACTGATTCTTCCCAACATAGCAATCGAAAAATTGAAAATAAATAAATAAAAACCTTGATAAAAGAAACGATTGTCAGTAATATAATAAATAAAATTTAAATGTAGTTCTTAGAATTTTTTCAATATATATATATATATATATATATATATATATATGCATGCTCTTTTACTTCATCTAGAATTTTATAATATTTGTTTACTTTTATTTGTAACACTTCAATGATTTCAAGTATTTTCATTCGTATTCAAGTACTTTATAGTTTTTACAACGTTTTTATGTATTTCACTTGGTGTGTGTCTGTGTGTGTATCAGTGTGTCATCAAATTTTCGATCGTTAATTTAACCAACTTCCCATCAAGCTAGAGCTCTGAAACTTTGGGAATCGTTCTTACTCGCCTAACAATGCAATATTTAGATATTTGCGACAAGTTTTAACTAATATTTCAATATTTTTTTTAAATTAATCTGAAAAATAAATTTAGGTTTAAGGAAAATTCAGAATTGAAAATATCTTTAAATTTACCAAATATGGCACGGACCACTTGGCCAATTATTTTATAACAATATAGGTTGAGGATATTAACGAAAATGATAAGGAGATTTTATAATTATACTTGCCGAGTACGAAAATGATATAAAAATGCAATGAGTACGAAAATTATAATAAATTGCAGAGTACGAAAATGCCACCATATAAAAACGTTGGTTTTTATCTCGAATTCTTCTTCTTCTTTTTTAAAAATTTATTCGTGGTTTTATATGGAACTATAAAAGTTAAGTCTTTCAGCCCAAGTGCATGAAAATAAAACGAAATGAATGCTACTTTATGTGTTTCATATTAAATTGTATCAAATAAAGCAAATTTTTCCCTTGTAAACATGAAAGGTATTTATTTAACAGCAAGTATAAACTTTTGTGTGAACAAACTTTTGATCGAAAACTATCATCTTGATGTTTCTCAACAGTAAAAAGATATAAATTCATTTTTAATTTACAATAATTTTCAAGCTTTTTTTTTTTGTGTGTATTTTAAAACTTCTTTTATTATGTATTGCTAAGAAAAATTGACATGTTATTGAAATAATCAAAATTCCTCTTTTTAAAAATCTTACAAAATTTAGATCAAAATCTGAACTCATTTTCTCTCTCTCCCCCCTCATTTCTTTTTCTCTTTTTTTTTTTCTTCCCTTCCCCCTTTTCTTTCTCCCCACTTGTGGATGGCTTTTCTGTTTTTCAATACAAATATAATTAGATGAAAAAGGAACCACAATAAACAAGTTATTAACGCCTTCGCTTCACCAGCCTTTGGTTTAGCTCGCTCGCGTCTCAGAAGAGCGAGTATTGCATTTATGAATAGATTTCATTTTTTAGTCATTGCTCCGTCCATAAATGCAGTTCTGGAACTTCTAAAGCATATAAGACCTCTTAAGGTTCACGAAAGGGACTTTCTAAGAGATCCACGAAGGGCAAAGAGAATGTACAACACTTCTGTTTTAAAGGCCTTGAAAGAACTGTTTAGGATGAATGAAAAGCCATTTCACAATACAGGAAGTTACAACAGTTTCTTAATTGTTACAAATGTTTCTTGAATTATCTCAGATATGCTTGGTGTCTTTTCAAACTTTTCTTTTTCGGCTAAGAACTCATCTAATCTTTATTTCGCTTGAGAAATAAGTACTGAGGGTGAGTGAGTAATGGTGAAGTTTAATAGCGTAAGAGCCAGGTACGGCTGTGCTGCGCCAAACAAGGTGTAACTGGGATCTAGATGTTTAAAAAAATAAAAAAAAGATTTATAAAAAATTTAGTTGACTAGATGGAAGATCGAAAATAGAGAAAGATCTCTACTGTGTCCCAGTGCTTGTAACCCGTGTTTACAATAGACAGTGAACCTCATGCAAAAGAAAAAAATTACTAGTGTACCCCGGGGTCATGATGCCTGTACCTACCTAAAGAAAGCAAGCCCCTGAGAGCAAATAAGTACTGAAACCATTTGGGAAGGTCGAATAAGGAAAGTGACGACAAGTTTCAAATAGAAGACGTAATGTGCCCAGATTTCATCCTTCAAAGTAAAACTTTAAAAAAAATAAACACTTCTTATTTAAAAAAAAATATCAATTTAATAATATTGTTATTATTCAAAATTATTAGTATTTTATAATCATTTAGTGTTATTTTTGTTAAATTTGTTTCTAATTAGATATTTATTGCTATTTTTCGTGCTTATTTTCCTGGTCTCCATGCAGCTCTCCTTTGTTAGAAAAAAAGTTTTTATTTTAAATACGTTTCAGTTAAATTTTGCACATATAACTAAGGGGTTATATAATGATATTAAATGTAAATGTTTTATTTAGTTCATGAGTAAAAATACTGATGTATGGCAGTTATTATTGTTTTGTGTGATTTTGCTCCATGATACCATCATTGTTCCAAACTTACCGAAAATTAAACTAAGTAAAGTTGAATACCCCGTAATATGGGAAGGGTCAGAGTTCTTCTCTTGGTGTTCGATCCATATAAGCTAGCCTCTTCCTGATTATAGTAATTTAGTGAGTGAAAAACTCGTCGTTCGCAAATTGACTACAAAACAAAACACTATATATTAACGATGGAAAACGTATTAAAATCTGTAACATAATTACTTAAAGTTGTAGTGATATAATAAATGTGCGTGTTTGTGTTTCTGTGATTTTTTTTCTCCGTTCATCCCACGAAATTATATGAACTGTATTTCATATAATTTTGTTTAATCGGAAATTTCGTTATCCAGGTCTCCTGATGGACTTTTAAGAAAACGTTTGTTGTTATTGAAAAAGCATGGAAAAATAAAACAAGTGTTTTACAGAGAATTGATCAGTCTCGCACATTTTTTCTGTATTTTAAAACAGTGGTTCAAAAATTTTCCTATTAGCGCACACCTGATCATAATCAAAAGCATTAATGTTCCTCCCACACGCAGTGCCTGCTGGGTGATTCTCATTTTAATATCTAAGTTGTTATGTTGCTTCAAATGTTCTTAAGACTTACATATAGGATCCCACAAAATCGACGAAACTTTTAATTGACATGGAGTTATTATTGATAGATCTATATTTTACGAAAGTTAAGGAGTTTCTTACATTAATCTCATAGAATCGAACCCTTTTAATTACACCTTTCCTGGAATTTTTTTAAAAAAATTCGTATAATTGTTATATTCTTAACTAAAATTATAAAATTACTTCCTCAGTATTCTAAGATTTATTATAGATGAAAATATGTGTCTGTAATGTGATGATGATACCTTACTTATAAATACAACCGGTATTTCTAACATAAGTCTTCCCGATATTTCTGGTTTTGGAGCTTTTAATCGAACGACAGCTAGTTTTGAAATTAGAAAAATTCAATACTATATTCGTTACCATCTCCAAAAAAATCATTAGTTTGAATCTATCTCAATCGATTATATGCAAGTATTTAAGTAATCGTTTTAAATATTGTATTTTAAGAACCATTTTGTACTGAAGAAACTATTTGGAGGCTGTTTATCAAAATTCAATTTCTTGTCAAGTCTGCTTTCATAACTCAAGAAATCTTCTTCACTGGTGCGACAGTCCTGGATGGTCCCTGGCCTTCCTCAGAATTCTATTCCATACCATACTGTTCTTGGCTAAGGTTTTCCAGTTTGTCACTTTAATAGTTTTCAAGTCTTTTTCCACGCCGTCAATCCACCTTAGTTTTGGTCTCCCTCTTTTTCGGTACCAAATGATTTAGCCAAAATATTTTTAGATGCTCGATTGTTATCTAATTTTATTACGTGTCATTCAATCCGATGTATTACGAAAAATTTAATAATATCTGACTCTTAAAAATTAATTAATTAATTAATTAAATTAATAATGACCCATAAATTTCCGAGCTGTGTGGTTTTTCTTCTCCAAAAATTATCTCATTTAATTCAACCAAATATGCTTCTTAAAATTGTTCTCAGTCATTTCCCATGTATCAGCAGCGTATGTAAACCTCAGAAATCATTCACCATAATCTTTGATTGATTGATTGTTTGTTAACAAAGCTCTTAGAAGCAACATGAGGTCTATTGGAGACGGATCTCGACGAGGACAACAGCTAAATTCGCTCTCCCTCTCCAAACTTCCATGTTTCTCTAAAAAGAGGAGCAGAAACTTCGACGGATTTAACATGTATCAGCCCCGCTGCATGATCGGTCTTTAGTACCATCAGGACTCAACAAAAACAACGCCGGCTGCGAGTTCGCGACTATGACCATTAGGCTATCAAGGTCACCCGTAATCTTTGGAATTAGGTTACCATATTTTGAGAACAATTGTTTTAAATCAGATAAAAAAAAAAAAGATTAAAAAGTGTTTTAAAAAATACTAGTGAAAAAGGGAGAGAGGGAAGTGAATAAAATCAACTGCAGCGAAACAAGACGATATTAAAATCTACTAATTCTTCGCATGCGCTCTGTTTTATTAATGTAAAAGGGAATCTTGCTCTTTGAACCGAGACAAATCTAAATAAGACATTTTTTCTGAGGAGAGAAGCAGACGTAAAAAATAACAGAAGCAAAAAAGAGGGTTGAACATGGTTGAATGCGGCGGGGGGAAGCTAGAATACAGAAGAATCGAAACGAATCCAATCGGGTGAGTCAGCCGCAGGTATGAAGAATGTACATCCGGGGGACGCAATGAAGCCCGGTTAAAGGGCACGTATATTTATTTACCGCTCTAAAATGAATATTCTTTAACGAAATGGTTAAAGCATAGAATTTAAAAAATTACAGTCATTTTCTATTTTTCAAAACCAAAATGAATTTCAAGACACTCTAATCATGAAGTTAAAAATGAAAAGATTTCCTTTTGTAATTGGAATTTAATATCCTGCTTTAAGAGATGGCAAAAAATTATACAATTTTAAAGAAAATTAAATTTAAATTTTTAGTTAATTTTTTTGTAGTTAGAAATTAACTTTTTTAGTTAATTTTTAACTTAATTAATGACCGAATTTCTACTTTGAAATTTGAATTAAGCTAATTTAATGAAGAGAAGAAAACAAACTTTATTCCACAAAAAATTTAACTCAAAGATTCTAGGTTAGGAAGGTTTCCTGAAACTTATTAGTATTTAAATATCTCTTTTAAGAAAGGAATTAATCTCAGGTTATGGGGGGAAAATTACTTCAAGTTTTAAAAATATGTATGAGAAATCTCTTCAAATAGGTTCATTGTTCTTTTCAGGTTAACATTTTTTTTAAATCGCTAGCTAGTTCTTATTTGGAAATATAAATTTTCCATCTCACCAGGTTTGAAAAATTTTATTTAAAAATATCTAGTTTCTTCTTCTTTTTATTATCTTAGTATAATTATTTACAGGCATATTATTAAAATAATTATCGAAAGTTTTAAAACTTAATAACATGCTAAAAATAATAGTTAAAATTAACGGGAAATCAAGGTCTAAATATAAAAATGTATAAATTTAGCGATATTAATTTGCTCTCAATGATTTTTAAGCTACTAAATAACTTTTCTTTTAATGATTAGAAAAGTTTTATAACAGGCCTGTACCTAGAGGGGAATCCATATCGGTTACTGTCCTTACAGGAAAAAATGTTTGCCCGTATACTCATAGATTCCATTATTTGTGTCCATTTGTTAAATTTTAATTTCTAAATACGTTTCTCTCAAGCATTTCAAATATGAAAGAAACAGTTTAAACGGAGATTACCGTAAGATATTTCATGAAGATGGATATATACAAAACTAATGTTACAATATTAAAAAAAAAAACATTTTGCTTCCCCTCTCCCCCCTCAAAGTGTAATTATTCTATACGTGAGCAGCAATGAGTGAATAACTCACTTAGATTAGAGATTTCAGCTTAGATATATGTAGGGCCTTGCAAGTAATTCCTTGTTGCTACCTAGAATTCCTTCTAAAGTCAAATAATATGATTCATTGTTTTTATATTACAGTATTCTAAACCATAAAATAATTTTTTTAAAAAAATTAAGTAATATTTCAATTTTATACATAAGTTACTTTAATATGTATTATATCCATTTGTTCAATTAAATCAATTAAACTGTGTAATATTCATAAATAAATTTAGTTAAAAATTACTCTGGAAGGTCAAGAAATAATAGATATAATTCTGTATTTTACCCCCACATATAAAATCCAATACCCTATTTAATGTTCAGTCCTGGCTACGTGCCGGATATGCAAAATAATATTGAGAATAAGGAACGGAATGCAAATACAGTTAATGAAATCAAACAATTAAAAGTTACAAATAAAATGAAAATGTGAATGTTTAACTTCTTAAATAGTAAATACTAAAATCAATCCACTACACAATGCAAAGATTATTGTTCAACGTTATCAAAATGCCCGTTCCTCCAAGCGTGAAAGCAGAAACACAGTCGCTATGACAGTAGCTCACACTTTTACAGTTTACTGGAACGTGAAACGCTGTAGCATAAAAAATTTGGCAACGAGAAAAAGAGATTAAAAAAGACGACCTCTGAAAGAGGTAATAAAGGGTGACCTTTGTTTATGCAACAATTTTGTTCGTGAGAAAGTTAAACTCATTGCCGCGAAAGGTGTTATCTAGCTCACTAAAAATGGTCAAATAAAAAAGAAAGGGAATCAAAAGAAAGGAAAGCCAACAACAAAAATGGAATAAGGAATTATTTCAAACAAGAAAATTTCCCTTCGCCTAAAACAATCCTTAAATACTGATTATTTGAAATGCATGTCCATTTATTTTTAGGGAGGAGTGGCTTTTTAAACTTCTTAATTTTTAGTCACAGGACTGTATTTAACCTATTACTAAGAACTGTGTCCAAGAATTCGAACGATCTTTAAAATTAAAAAAAAAAAAAATCACACGAAGAAACGAGTAGCAGTCGAGGTTGTCATCAAAAATCGATTCTGTTTCTTTAAGAAATCTCGTAAAATATTCTTGCTTACAAATTCATTTCTAAAAAAAAAAAAATACCGATACTGTAGGCCAAGAGTTATTTATAAGTTTTGAATGCTATAAGGACTATTAGTCTTCAACGATTTCAATTAATTGCCAACTATTTACATATTATACTTACAAAGATTTCTAAAATAATACAAGTCGTTAAATATGAAATTTGTGTTATTTATTTGCTCGTGTTTAATATGATAAACAAGCAATGATATTATAATACGGAATAAAATACCTATTTACCTATACATCCAACCAATAAAATATTTATACATTTCAAATTTAAATCAGTATAACATATGTAATAACTATGAAACAATGCATATATTCTATTAAAATGTTAGTGCAGTATTTTAATTTATTCTAATGTAAATTATTAAAACGTGAATATGGACAAACTGTAATTTTTTTTTTTTTTTAATTCTATTTTCAATGGATAGGAAAAGCTACAATCATAACATTCAATCTTAATTGCTAAAAATTGGAAACTTCATAACTCACGAAATTTCCAATCAATTAAACATGAACTCTTAATTAATCACCTTAAATACGAACAACTTAAATGAATTAAAAATCCATATCTTATTTTTAAAAAGTCTATATCGCGATACATATTGTATGCTATCTTATTAATATTACTGTGCATTTATATAATGTAAATAGATTTTGTACCAAATAATTTTCATAAGGGAGTCATAGATTGCGAAAATGTTTTTCAATTAATGAAGAAACGGTTACAGCTCTGTAGTTAACATATTTCAATAACTTTTTATTCTTCATCTGTAACATACAAGAATTTCTCAATTTTCTTACGATTTACAAACAATTTATACATGTATGCTCTCCTCAAACTGGTCTTTAGTATAAACATTTGCATGACTAGTTCACTTTCCTCAACATTATTGTGCATGTTACTTTTTTTTTTCTCCCAACATCTTACTTTATGTTATCACGAAAACAACACAAAACTACCTATTTTAAAACGTTTTTCTGAATTTCACTTGTGTGTGTGTCAAATTTTCGATCGTTAATTTAACCAACTTCCCATCTAGCTAGAGCTTTGAAATTTGGGAATCATTCGTACTCGCTTAACAATGCAATATTTAGACGCTTGCGACAAGTTTTAACTAATATTTCGATAATTTTAATAAGTCAAAATATTCTTTCCTTTCGGCGCTTTTAGGATTGAGGAAAAAATTTCTTTCTCCCTCTGGGAGCACCGGGCACTCCCCACGCAGCATGCGGTATCGTAAAACTTTTGTACTCACAAAGGGGAGATACTATCTCCCCTTTACTATCTCCCAGATAGTAAGGGTTGCTGACTTTTAGTCAGTAATCATTCGCAAGAATGAAAGTTTCCAATCTTTGGCGCCATGTCTTATCACAATAATTTTTTCTGAATTCTGGTTCCCATTTTTTTTTTTAATAGAATGACTTACAAACTTTCAAATGCATGTTTTGATTTTATGAGTATTATGAATTTTTTAATACGCTCACAAATGTCTCTTTTTTAAGTAAATTTTAAAGTTAAAAATAACTAACAGATTTAACTAATATTTCAATAATTTTCTTTGATAAACTTTGCCACCATATAAAAACGTTATTTTTAAAAACGTTGGTTTTTATATCGAATTATTTCCCTTGGAAAGAACAGTGATTCTATAAAATGAAGAACATAAAAAATGGCGCCTCTCTTTTGTGTTAGAGTGCGTGAGAGCTTTTATCCCCCTCTCCTTTTTTACAACGTTTTTCTGAATTTCACTTAGTGTGTGTGTGTGTGTGTCATCAAATTTTCGATCGTTAATTTAACCAACTTCCCATCAAGCTAGAGCTTTGAAATTTTGGGAATCGTTCGTACTGGCCTAACAATGCAATATTTAGACGTTTGCGAGAAGTTTTAACTAATATTTCAATAATTTTAATAAGTCAAAATATTCTTTCCTCTCGCTTTTAGGATTGAGGAAAAAATTTCTTTCCCCCTCTGGGAACACCGGGCACTCCCCACACCACATGAGGCCTCGTAAAACTATTGTACTCACAAAGGGGAGATACTATCTCCCCTTTACTATCTCCGAGATAGTAAGGGTTGCTTACTTTTAGACAGTAATCATTCGCAAGAAAGAAAGTTTCCAATATTTGGCACCATGTCTTATCACAATAATTTTTTCTGAATTTTGGTTCCCCTTTTTTTTTTAATAGAATGACTTACAAATTTTTAAATGCATGTTTTGATTTTATGAGTATTATGAATTTTTTAATATGCTCACAGATGTCTCTTTTTTAAGTAAATTTTAAAGTTAAAAATAACTAACAGTTTTAACTAATATTTCAATAATTTTCTTTAATAAACTTTGCCAACATATAAAAACGTTGTTTTTAAAAGCGTTGGTTTTTATATCGAATTATTTCCCTTGAAAAGAACAGTGATTCTATAAAATGAAGAACACAAAAAATGGCGTCTCTCTTTTGTGTTAGAGTGCGTGAGTGCTTTTTTCCCCCTCTCCTTTTTTCCTTCGTGCATTTCAGTCATTATTCAATTGAACGGGTTTTCTGCGTCTGCTGTTAATAGCTGAAAATATCTTCCTAGTGATATCATTATTTAACTGATCCCATGAACGTTTTAGAACTAGTGTTAATAACAAACGCTTCCATTTGCACATTGCTTTTTTTTCTACTTTAGTCATACTTAAAAGAATTGAATTTTAAAATTGTTTCATCAATTTACTTGTGTTGTAACCTCTATTAAAAATTTTGTTTTTAATACAGACATTTTTCTTTTTATCCGTCTCTCATACAAATAATTTCCCCCTTTTTGAGGGATATCTAGTATGATTATATTATATTTATTTTTTTCATTACAGTGTTATTTTCCATTATTATTTGAGACTAAAACCTCAATAGCAGATTCATAGCACATATTCATTCATTAAGATCATGCATTTTTTTTAAAAAAAGGAAAGCATGTCACATTTCTCGATTTTTAAAAGAAATATTTAAATGCTTTGTTTAATGTGTCTTTTCGGAAATATGTGAGCTGGATATTCCCTCTAATAATGATAACTTTTCTTATTACTTTCTCTTATTCCTCATCAAATTCCTGGGAATCGGGGGAATTCTAGAGTATGGTAGTGAGCCACTCCAGTAGTGTCAAGGGCTTAAAACCCGCTTTCATCAAAAAGCTTTATATGGAATAAGGCTATGGCAGAACGCTGGTTTTATCCAGTGATTCTTTGAAATCTTCAAATGTTGTGGAAGTTTGGAGAGTGAGATACCAGCTCAAAAGTACAGAGAAATTAATACTATCTAATTATACAGGGCTATTCAAAATGATTAATCCCATTTCGAAATTCCATATTTTCAAAAATGAACGAGACACAGAATGATAGGTAAAACATGAATACAAAGGAAAACTGTGGAAGTTTTATATTGTGAAAAATAGATGGCCCTCGTATGTTCTTCGAGAAGCTATTTCGCGAAAGCTATTTTAGAAGTTTTCACGGAGCTATCTCGCAGATGGATTGGTCGTTTGATGATGTTGACTTGATGTTTCGCAGCTAGCCGCTTGAGTCATTTGATACAGCCCCATTCGATTTCTGCCTTTGGGGATTGGTAAAAAACAAAATGTATATGCTACCATTACCCACAAATTTTATGTGAACTTAAACAAAGGATTTCTGCTGCTGTAGAATCAATTACCACTGACACTTTACAACGCGTCTGTCAGGAATTTACATATCAAAATGACATTATACGTGTATTTAAAGGAAGTTATATCGAACACTCGTAAAAAGATTTCCATATTTTCCCTTTGCTTTTATGTTTCATTTATCATTCTGTGTCGTTTATTTATGAAAATATTGAATTTTGAAATCGGATGAATTATTTGGAGTAACCCTGTATAATGAAATTGGTATTAGGCAAATCAAATCGAAATTGCTCTGTGCCGTTTGTGATTATAGTATATCAATGCCCTCCTTATTATTCAACAAAAATAAAGCAAAATACACCTAACACAATAAAAAAAAAAACTAAATTTCAGCTGGATTTGAGTAGTAGTGCCTCATTAGCCAAGTTTTATTCTTTGATTTTGATTACCTGATATTTTTGTTTCAAATGAGAAATACCAGACCGCATAATTGCTTTCAAACTATGTGATTCAGGTATTATTTTGATAACATAACTCATTAGAGAAATTAATATTTTGCGAAATTTTTCTAGTCGTTGTTAAAGATACAGAACAAGAACAAACTAGAAAGAACTGTTCAGAAGCAGATCCCCTCCCCCTTCTTTGCATTTGATTTTAAAAAAATAGCTTTCCTCATTTTTTATTCTTCATTGTTAGCTTCAAAAACTCGTCCCTTCTCTGTAAATGATGACTTTCCGAAGAGTCATAGAATTTTTAAAAATAATTTTGTTACTAACATGCATTCTTTCTTTTATTTATTTATAATTTTTCGATATAAAATCCCTCTCTATACATAGATGCATGTGTGGAATTTCAAATGGTATGAAAAGTATTGAATCACGATAACCTTGTGAAAAATTTTAAGGAAGATTTCACTTCAGTTCTAACAAAATGTGAGTGTTTAGATGACTACAAATTTTTATTCATTTTACTTCGTTGTCAATGAAATTAATGAGAAACAAAAAATATTTTACCAGAGTTCTGTGCTTTTCTGATATTTAATCCATGCAATTTCAAATCATATTATTAACTTCTAATAACTATTTTAAATAAAAATTTATCAAATTTTCTTTTGATATATATATTAAATAAATAATATCTATTTTGCCAAACATAATCTATACATTCTTTTATTTCATTTGAAAAAATTTGAGATAAAAATTGGAATGATGAAATGAAATCAATTTTCTCATTCCATATTTAATCTTTTTAAATAAATATTTAATATTTGTGAAAAAGATCTTAAAAATTATTGCCTTTCGTATCTTAAATATTTCATTCGTGAAAACTTCGCCAACACAGCATAATACATACGATTATATAAATCTACGTCTACAAAATATAACTAAAATAAAATGGATATCTAACGTGTTGAATCACAAATTAGAGATCACATATCATCTTTTATTTATAATTCAACAAATAAGAGATAAAATGTACGAGATAATAGGGTAAAAGAGATGCATTTAATTTTCACATTATTAAAGCTCCATTCTGGAACAGTAATTTACATATATCAGTTTATTGAAATTTTATTCTAAATTATTTACAATGCAATGATACCTCAGTTTCCCATAAGTTATATAAACTAAAAAATAGTGAGAAATTCTTCAAATACTTTATAGATCAAGGCCACCCTTTTAATTTTTAATCACATGGGCGTTTTTCAAAACATACATCATGAGCTTATATTGAGCGTCTTCTGAAAGTTCCCATTTTTAAAAAGTAATTTGTGTGTTTTAGTATACTATTCCTATACATAACAATAAGTGTACAAAGAAAGTTTGATAGTGGTCTAACAATGAAGAAAATGTACGTATAATAAGATTCATATATAACGACCAATTTTTTTAATTACTAGAAAGCACTCATTTTAGCTTATCCTCCCAAATGTGAATGCCTCTACTTTTTCACGAATTTTTACTTCTTTTTAAAACTAAAATTGACGCTGTATTAATATTCATTTTATAAATTCACAGTGGAGTAACTCCCATAATATTATCAGGAGTCGTAAGTAGAAAAATTGGAAAGAGAGAACAACTTTGAAGAACAAAAATTGAATTAAATGTGTACCTGTCTCTGAAATACATTCGCGTTTGCTCAAAAATACAAACCTCTTTCCTATATAGCCATATTTTCTGTAAGCCTGATTAGACTATACATTAAGTTTTGTAGAGCTTAGTGTCTATGTAGGGATCAAATATTTACACAACAGCATAATTTGATTATATTGTGTTAGAAGGGGGTTAAAATATCTGAATGTCTTATGAATTGGTTAATATTAATATTGCTCTGCACGTATGTTTGTAGTCGCTATAATATGAGAAATATAGAAGTGATTCCTAGCGAGTCTTATCAAAATACCGCAGTGAGCTGAAAAAAACTTCGAAATATCTCTAAATTCCAAGAAAAACATACAAAAAATTGTTTGTTTTTCTTGTTCGCTTGAACCAGAAGAAAAAATCGCATAGAAATTTGAAGAATAGGACGAATGAGAAAAAACATATGCTCATTTTAACGTATTGAGTTTCAAGAAATTCGAGAGGAATACATTAATCCCCCCCCCCTTTCCAAATTTCCTTTATGCAGAGTACCTACTGCAAATGAAGCAACCTAGTTCTATTTTTAACAAAAACTGGGGTTGCCCTGTGCCCCACGTTTTCGAAGTTATTTTCAAAAACTATTCTAGAGCTACCGAAATATATATCTGTGACGTCTCACCTTCCTTCTGCAAAGAAGAGAAATTGCTGTTCTCGCAGCTACGCAGAAACAGAAGTATAAACATAGAAAAGTACCGTAAATTCCATGTTCAACTACAGAGTTTCAAAAAGAAAAGTTTCTTTTTTTAAATTAAAAAGCATTTTTTTAATTTTTTTTTTTTTTTTTTTTTTTTTTTTTTTTTTTAAGGATTTAAAGCAAAATGAGATTCCAGTTGAATTGATTTATATGAGAAATTTGTTAAAAAAAAAAAAAAAAAAAAAAAAAAAAATATTGTGTCTATTGTTTTCTCGTTGACTTACAAAGGATTACAAAACGAAAGTAACAGCTGTAACGAGGATATTTCTTATAATTATTGTTTATTTTATTTTATTCTATTTTATTTATTTATTTTATTTTATTTATTTTGATATAAGAAAAAAAATTACAGACCTTTAACAATGGAAAAGAGCTTAAAAAAGTATTGCTGCAGATATTTTCCATACTGATACATTTCTTAGTGAATATAATGCTTCGAATAGTATATATTACAAAGTTGTCCCCTTCTATTACATTTACAGTCAGGCTTTGCCTTGAGTAGAAACAAAAGTGATTTGCATGACATATGCTCGTCATTTAATAGTTTTGTTGGCTTATGAACAATAAAATTAATTTAAAAGGATGACTTTGGTGATACTTTGGCCGCGGTAGCCTAGTGGTTATGGCAGTGGACTCGTGGCTGTCGGTTTCCGTCAAGTCGTAGGTTCGAGTCTTGATGCCACAAAAGACCCGCCGTGTAGCCGAGGCTGATGCACTTTAAATCTGTCATGGCTCAAATTCCTCCTGTTAGCGTGGTGTGGAAGTTACGACAGGAGGGTGTCAACTCAGGTGTCGTCCGCGTTGCTAAACCCAGGTTCAAAATTACGGGATCCGTCGCCAACAGCCTTCGTGTTGCTTCTATAGCGATGTTAATAAAACCAACCAACCAGCAATTTGGCAATATATTAGAATATTGAGAATAGACTCAATCCCGACATGGGACTTACGTTTTAATTAGCAATGTTGTTACTGGTGGTCATTCCCCGAATTTGTTTTTCACATATAATCTTAATCATTAACCAGTGGCGGATGTTATTGATTTTTAATTATTTTCATATTCTGTTTATTGAAATATATGTAAGCTAAATAATTAAATTTTTTTTCTCTGAAACTTGACATTTGGCGTAAAAAGTTTCCAAAATTGAAGTATGACTGATTACTCCTCGTACAAATAAAATATAACTTATACTTTACGAAACGGTATAAGATTGATGATTTTTACAAATATATAATGTTGTCTAAATGCTAATTTTATTTAAAAAAAGAAAAAGAAATATTTGAGATCTTCGTCCTTTCTTTATTTTTAAGAATAAGCTTAGAAAATTAAAAATCAATTTCAAACAGAAACAAATTACTATATTTTCGTTAATTTCATACAGATGGAAGTTACCACTATTATCTAAAAAAATTTATTTCATTCTTTTTTTTTTTTTTTTTTTTTTGAATTATTTCAGAAACAATATAAATGGATCACAGGGTAATGGAAAAGATCGATTCCGGAGTTTTGCTGTCAACAAGTGCACTAGAAATAAATGCAGAGAGAAAGCAGATTTATGAAGTGTAAAATAAACACGTGTGTTTAAAGCTTCTCCCGCGATGGCACTGAAAAATAGCTACGAATATTTATCCAAAACGTATGCTATCCTTTACGTCTGCCTATCGTCAAATTAAGAAATTTCGGAACGGCAAAAAATGGTACTTTCGAAAACTGTTTGTCAGCTCCTCGTAAATTAAAAAAATTTTGTTTTTAAAAGATTTTTTAAAAAGTAATTTTTCAAAACATTTCCTAGATCTCTATTGAACCTTACACAGATTCATTGGGTACTGAATGACAAAAAAAAAAAAAAAAAAAAATTAGGACTACGAAAATAGAATTCTAAAGTCTAAAACATAGATATTCCAACCTTTTTTGGCCTACCACCCCCTTCACGAAAATAAAAAGAAAAACAAAAATCACCGCCCCCTTTTCAGAAAGAAAAAGAAAAGAAAGAAATCAACTGGACTCCCATTCTTGAAATCAATAATGTAGTTGCGAGTTTTCAGATTTATTAGAAATGTTTAAAAATACTTCCAAAAGTAGGATGGGGGGGGGGGGGGCTCCACAAAAACGTTCTTTTTTTTATACTTTTTAAAATACATTTTAAACATTGAAAACAAAAAGCAATACTATAGCTTTGAGAAGAAAAGTAGAAAAAAATCAAAAGGATTAACTGCATACTCAGAAACTCATGTTGGTGGGAAACTGAATCTTGCCGAGACCTATCTAACGTGAACTTTTGAATACAAACTTTGTTGATCGAAACGAAGCATACGGGCACTGTGATGTTCCATGTGGTGCACTGCGTATACTGCTACTAATTCATATACAAATTTTAAAAAGTATTGGGAACAACTACTTTTAATGCGGATTGATCTTTCTTAAAAGATATTTATAACTATTTGTCGAAAAATGTTTTCAATGATTTTTAGTATTAAGTAAGCTTTTCAGCAAGTTTTTGCGAATATTACTCGGGGAAGGGGAGGGTAGTTGGTCTTCAGCGTCCCCTTAGATCCCATCAACAGCCACTAGTGGATGGGGCCGTCTTCGTTGGGAACCACTTGTGTAAAACAGTGATCTTCAAACTGTGTTTGGTGGAACTCCAAAGTTCCACGAGTCAAAACAAAAGTTCGAAAAGAACATTATAAGACACTGACGCTAGTTGATTATTGTTGCGACATAGGGCTGTTCGCAGTTTTCTTTTCTCTAACCCCGGGGACTTTATAGTAATTTGAATCGCATAAAATTGCAATTTTTTCCCAACCTAAATGGAACGTGATTAGGTAAGTTAGATGGAGATAAGAAGTGCAGTGAATTGAATTAGAGATAGTGATATATAAATAAAATAGACTTGCAAAGAAAATCTCGGGATATAGAGAATACTAGAAGACTAACTGTTATCGATAACTAAAGCATCTTAATTAATCTTTTAGAAGGAAATTACTTTTATTCTAAGTACTAAGATACGAATCTTTTATTAGTAAGAATTAATTAGTTTGAATCGGAACGAATACTTTGGTAAGCTAAGAACTAGATTGTTAATAGGTCACAATCTAGGATTGGCGACTTAAGTGGGATTCGAGAGAGGTTGATCTTATCTATATTCTTTAGTAATTAATACAATATTTTGTTCTTTAAAGTACGTATCCTCAAAGTGAAGTCGAATAATTATATTGACTATTTAATTAGACTAAAAACGTCAGAAGAATTAAATAATGAAGGGAGAACATCACTATGTTTATTTACTAAAAATATGTATGGACATATCTCTTCATCTTTTTTGATTAATATCCTTGAAAATAAATCAAAAGCTTCGTATGTAGATACCAGCGCCTGTAACGCGATGTCAGCAACGACCTACGAGCAAAAGAGCTCCGAATTTTCAACTGTTCAATCGAAGAGTATGCAGAATAAATTCCCGTTCGTCGAGGAGTTTGTATAATAGCGATTATCAAAAGGCGAACTACCATTGTGTGATTTGTGAAAAAATCTTTTTCACAGTATGTGGCAACAAAAAATATACGAACATAACTATTAAATGCAGAATATGAAATAACAGATAACATTAATAGTGCTAGACTTCGACAGTTCGTCTAAAGAAATGCAAGCACACCTCAATCACTAAACATATTACAAAGGCAGGTGACCCAGAAGGCCGAATTAATTCTATTAATGAGTAAATTACGTTAATTTTATGTTAAAATTTTTTAATTGCAAAACACTTTTAAATATTTCTGAAATTGTTTCATATAAAGTACCAATAGCAAGCTGATCTACATTAAATCTTAATTTAAGATACCTTTTTCGAAAGTGAGATTGGATTCCCAAAAAACTGTAGCTGTAAGGGTTTCCGTGAGTTGGCAAAGTCTAAAGACTACTGGTCTAAAAGGTTTTGGACACTGGTCGTGAATTGGAATCACGATATGTTATGTTGCAGATATCGTTTCAAATGAAAGGCCACGACAGTAAGCAGTTCATGATGAACAAATTTGTGGAAATGTTAAATTATTTCTATTTTTATTTTTCTAAATTCTTTAATACTCAGTCATTGATCATAATTCTTTTTTCTTCTAATATGAATTATTATGAATTGGTATAAAAATAAATTATATTGTAACTAATTGTAGCCTCTACTAGCTATTAATTTCTTCCATTACTAAGATTGATTAGTTAACCAGAAAAATACACAGTCAACAGAAAGGAGGGTCGTGTCCAATCATGACGTTAGCCAATTTATTATTCACTTCGTTCAAAATTTAAAGCTGGATAATCAATATTGCTTTTTCTGTAATTAGGCTTAGTGGTCAAGGTCGCGAACTGTTCGAGCGAACTTCGTCGAGTCGTGGGCTCGCTCTCTAATTCTACCGAAGACTCGCCTTGTAGCTGGGCTGATGAACACAAGGTCTTTCAAGGCTCCTAGTCCTCTCGTTGGTGGGGTTGGAAGTTTGGAGAGGGAGGTGCCAGTTCAGTTTTTTTCCTCGTCACTTGACCGAGATTCAAAATTACGAGGTTCGTCGTCAATAGCTCTTGTGTCGCTTCTAAGTGCGAAGCTAATAAACGGTCAATTAATCAATAATTATCTACAATTAGACTCTCTAAATAAGTTTGAACAAACATTTAGAATACTAAATTAATTCAGCTCTTACCAATTCACTCGGATTCAAATGAGTAGACTAACTGCAATTGAGGGATGAATCCCTAAACCTTCTTCCGATCTCTTCTAGGATTCATCTGATCTCTTCTTAAATTGCGAACTACATGATATTCTTTATCACTTTCACTAGTTCTATCATCAACTAACTAACTAACTTCCAATTCTCTAACTCTTGATTTTCCCTTTCATCCCAGCTTTTAATTGTAATTTACCCAATCTATTCATTGCACTTCTTAATTTCTTTCTTATCAGCATAGTCATGTTTCATTTTATTGGAAGGGATTTTGAGGATTCATAAATTCAGAAAGAAAACAAAGAATTAAGTAAAGGTAGTCATGATACAAAATTATTATGGTGGTTCAAAAAGTACATGTATTTGAAGACGGATAGCATCATTAAGGTAAATTGTTGTTATCACTGAGTGCTGACATCTGTTAAACGGAGCTGGAACAAATTTGGCATTGATTCATAAGTTAGTTTTGATTTGGTAGTCACTTGCTACCAAATCAAAAATTGTTTGCTGCCGCGTCGAGTTGTTGACCTCATTTTGTGTTGAGTTGTCACCGTCGGGTGAGACCTAGATTCATCATTATGCACCAGAAATCAAGCAAAAATCAAGCATTGGATTGCTTCCAATGAATCTGCTCCCGAAAAGACGGTCTTATCGACTGGAAAAGTTATGGTGAATAATTTTTAAGGTGCGGAAGGCGTCATGATTACGACTGAGACAAGTGCTTGTGAGTCACGATGCTTACTAAAAACAAACCATTTTAGATTCTACGAGGGCCATCTCTTGAAATTTCTGATGAGTTATTGAGCTACCTTCGTATTTTGTTTATCATTGAGCTATCTATAACATTAAGAGCGATTCAATTGAGGCTTTAATTTCTTATTGCGTTTTGCTATATGTAACAATACCATACAATAGTAATAAAACTAAATTTTCATTACGAATTTAGTTTAATAAAATATACAGAAATAAATAATGCTAAGAAAGAAAAACAAATTACTAATAGTAAATACATACATTTATAATGAACCTATAGTATAATTATTATTTGCAATTACTGGAAATGACGCAAAGCGAAATTTCTAGCAAAGCTCTTAGCTTAAGTATAAGTATATGGCAGTGAATGTAACTTTTCTTAAATTTAGCTGAAAATTTGTAAATTGTAGTTTTCCATTACATAAAATTTTTGAGCCTTTTTTTAGAACGAATCCTATTCTTTGGAAGTGTTTATTATAGAAGTTCCCACGGCTTTCCAAAATATCATCTTGGAGGTTGTTCAATTTTAATTTGTAATAATTGCTAGAGGGTTATAATTACATTTCAATTAATAATATTTTATTAATTTAAAATAATTCGTTTATGGAATTTTTTAAAAAAATATACACATATTAGTTAATAATATCAAAAAAATTATGTTAATTTTATATTAACAATAACGCTCAAGCCTCTTGTGGTATTATAGTACATGCATATTATGTTAAACATAATTATATGATATAAGGCTAGCAAATGATTGCTCTAGTTAAGCCAAGATAAAATTATTATCTTATTAGTTTGTATATACATTGAATTTTGAACATTTCATAGAGAAAAAAAAATATTTGTAATAAGAAGAAAATTTTTAGTTTTAAGTAATTCTACAAAATATATCAATTTTTCAGGGTTGATTATTCCTAAGGTTGATAAGGCGTGTGTTTAAGGGCCGGACATCGATAAAGGACTTATTCAGTTGTATTTATTTATCATTTTCTTGCACAACGTGATAGCTAAGTGTCGAAGAATGCCATGAAACAGATGAAAGTCTTACGGCGAGCCAGCGTTTGATATGACTCTGTTAGAGATTTGTTCTAGAGATAACACTATTTTTATTTTAATATATGCAGAAAGCATTACCGTGGTAATCAGTGCCAGCTTCTTTATATAGCATGGAAGTTTTAATGGTTTCAGGAAGATGGAGTCCAGACACATCCTGGATACTACACATAGCTTCTATTCATTGATTTTTTAAACGAATCGTATCAAACAATTTAAGCTCTCTCTCTCACTCTCTCTTTTTCTTTCTCTTTCCTATAATATCAAATTATTTATTATTTTATATTTTTCGTCTTATTAGTCTTTCCCTCTTTGCATAATCATTCGGAATAAAACTGTAAGTCAATGTGTGCTACATAATGCAAGAATTATTTCCAATGAACTTACTTCAAGCACAAGGTCATTTGAAATAATTATTGTATTACGTAGCACACAGTGACTTCAGAAGATTTATTCCGAATAATTATGCAAAGTGAGAAGCACTTTCAAGTACATTTTTCAGAATATTTTAACACATGAGAGCAAATATAATGGATAGAAACAATAATATTCAAATCACGCGTATATTAATACATATCTAGCACACTGTGCGATTGTTATAATTAAATGCAAGCATAATAATTATAAAATCAAGAGAGTTTTAAAATAAAATGCAAATTATATTATTTTATAAATTAAAATCAAATAATTAACTCGTATAAATCCTTGAAAAAAGGTCAGAAAAACGAGTTGCTAACAAAGAGTCTCACACACTGTTATAATATAATGCAGTTTCAAATATATTTTGTTATTAAATTCCCTTTAATTAACACCGTACAGTCGCCATCAATAATGGATTCAGGGGTGGGAACAGAGGCAAGTCCCTCCCAGTTCACGCACAGACAAAGTAACATACCTCAGCAGGAAATCGCAACCAAATTTAAATGTATTCATTTTGTTGTTTTAATTCAAAGTTATGTGTTGTGTCCGAACACAGGACTGAACTTCTGTAAATTTTTTGTTGTCAATTTGAATTTGATTCTTTAGTTAATATTTAGTTTCTTTATAAATTAAGGACAAAGTCAGCGTGAATAATAATCAAATAAACAAGCAAAGTCAAGTCTCATGAACGTTTTAAAGAAAACAATTCTGTCTCCTCCCTCTTCCTGATGATTTTTTCTGGATCCGTCACTGGTCGTCATAGTGCTGTGACGAGGGAAAGAAAACAAATTAGTGTGGACCTAATAATACCTCGTCGTGGAATTATTACTTTTGTCGAATGTTTTTTTTTAATTCCCACTATTAGTTCACACTCTCCCTATATATATTTATATACCTTGTTCAAATGTTCAATCGTTAATAAAATACTTTTTATTCATCCACTCAAGTTCAAATATATTTTTTTAAACTTCTAGTGGATGACACTTGATGTTAATACAATTTTTTCAAATATTAATTCATTTATTAAATTTAATTGGTGAAAATGCAGTTTAGCAAAATCATTTGGTGCGATTTCAAAAATTGCCAAACTTGGTGATTTTTATTTCGAACGTTAAGTAAGCTAAGCGAACCAGGGTAGCCACATTTGGCAACATACCACCAAATAATTCCTGTCGCCAAGGGTGGTTGGACTAAACTGCATTCCAACCATTTAATTTACCGGATGAATTAAGAAATAAGCCAATGCTTCTACTATGCCATTTGTCTTGCAATGGCAAAGTTGGTAGAGCGTCAGCGTAGGATCTTCGGATCGAATCTCGTAGAAGCATAAATTTTTTTTATTTGATTTTCAAATAATTAATATTAATTTTATACGGGAGAAAAAAAAATTTCTCTTATATAAAATATTTAGCAGGGTATAAATTTAGGAATAAATTCCGTCAGTGACGAAGCATGTAGATCGCTGGAAAAAAATTTCTTTTGCCACTTAATATTACGATTCTGTCATATGTATGTACATATTTATATTAATTGTAATTATTTAGTAAAAAGTAACTAAAATAAAAAAAATTCTTTGTTGACAAACTAGGAATTCACTTAAATTTTTTTTTTTATATTACTTGTTAATGTTAATATCTTACTTCCACAAAACTACGTCGCTGTGGATGTACACATTGGGATGTGAAGACATCGCAATTTGTATATCAATTCTTGAATCCCCACCCCCCTTATAATGAATTGTAATAACTTTCAATGTAATTCCTAAGTGATGTTTAAATTAGGTACAATTTAAGTTCAAAGTCTTCATTAAATGTTTTTAATTTTCCTGATCCAAATCACAATTTCACTTTGTAATCGCTGCAAAGTTAAATATTTTAGTAAAAGTACTTCTTCTTCACAGATAGGACCCATACAAGCCGATGCGATCGACTTGTACGAGTCAAACATATTTTGTATATATTTAAAATATTTTCTCGGTTATCTCCATTTTTTTAAATTGAAAATTACTTTTAATTAATAACTGTTAAAAATTGATCTTCATGTCTATTTCAGATGCCATATCACACATTAAACAAGTTAAACTTATGACACTCTCGCTTCAGTTCTAAGAATCTCAGCCATCGAAACTCATTCACATTAAACTTGTGACGTCCCCGCTTCACTTCTTGGAGTCTCAGCAACCAAAATTCAATAAATGTCCTTTCAAGAAACAGTCAGTTAAGACAAATCAAATTAGTTTTATTCTATATTATAAAATAATCACAAAGCAAATATTATTATGAATGTGGAGCAGTTACTAACAAACTTCTTCAGCCAAAGCTTGTTAATGAAAATTCTACTTATCTAAATAACAGCAAAACAAGATCCGACTCAGGAACAATACTTATAAACTAGATTAAGTCATGTATCTCATATAGAAATGCCAATTTATATAAGTCGCGGTTTATTCACAAGGCGAGGTTCTCCAATCAAACAACGTAGTGAAGTAGCCCAAAAGAATAGTTGCTGGAGGAAAGGTCGAGAGCACGTTGCAAACCAACAAAACTTGTTATTCATAAAAGTGGAAAATGTTGCTATAAGAAAATCCGAACTGTCAGCATTATTTATTTCATCACGAAAAATTTTAAGTCAGAAAACTCTGAAATTTTAAAACCAGTTTTCCGAAGTCATTCAACCGCTTAAAAATTCATTTAATGTATTGGAATAAACAAAGAAGTGAACAACCTTGTAAAATAACAGTGATTCATGAAAGAAAATAGAACTTTTGGGAAACGGAAAGTATTTTAAAAAATTGTTTTCGCCAAAAATTGTAGAGAAAATATGACTTAAACCGTGGAAACTATTTCTGGAATTGAAAAATGCACTTAAGTTAATATATTCTAACGTCATTAAAAACAGTGCAAATTAAAATACGAGATTAAATAAATAAATTAAGCAATATGTAAAACACTGTGTGTGTATACTTTATTATAATATTTAATAATTAATAATTATTTAATATTTATTAATAATTTTTCAGTTTTTGAGATTTATTTATACCTTTGAACTCTTCAAAAAAATGTTTACGTTAAAAGTCGAATTTTGTCGCAGTTTACTGATTAAAACGTAATCTAAAAAATGTCTACTCAATTGCATATACTTAATTAATTAATTCAAATTAAATATGAGTAATTAAGTAATAATTAACTAATTGAAACTAATGACCTAATTAGCGTGATTTTGAAACGGTTATCACGCAAATTTTAATTAGTGTACAAAAATCAGTATGATTTGAAATGGTTCGTGCAATTTTTAAAATGTCTTAAAGTTACCAATCATTCTACTGAAATAAATTATTTTTTATGATTCATTGTATGTAATATTTCAGAAACATTCAAGAGCAATGTTTTTATGGAGATTTTATTTTTCATAAATAAACACACAAATTTTGTTTTCTACCAGTTATTTTTACTGAGGCTCAAAAAATCAATGCATAATCTACCTCAATTAGTTTATGCAAATTTTTCATTGCATTTTTCTTTCTTTTTTAAGATTTTGAAATAAAAGAAAATGTAGTAAAAGTATATATATGATTTTTGTTAAAAATAACCTTATAGTGTCTGAAAAAATTATTAGCAAGTTTTACAGTATTTTATCTTCTGAAATCTACAAATCTGGAGAATGTTTTTTTACAGGAAAAAAAAAAAAGTTAACACTTTTTGCCTAGTTTCTTACGATTTCTTATATAATATATTAGGAACCTAACGATCGTTTTGAGGAAGATATTATCTTCCTTAAAATAGTTTTCTGAGATTCCTAATATATATGTGGAATTAACGAATGTTATTAGAGACTGAAAAAAGAGAATTTCTAGAATCAGAAGAAAGCCTTGATTTAGTTAACAAGGGAATGGAATAGAATTAAAGGATTGAAAAAAAAAAAAAATTAAAATTATTCCCGAAACGGAAGATGTTGCTTTTCCTGATTTTAACAGTATTTATTTTATCGTCACAGGAAAAGTTCGGAGTAAGAAATTAGAGAAAATGTGTAATAATAACGATGTTCGAATTTTTATTTTTAAAAAGTGTTGTAGAATTAATGCTATGTGTATTATCTAAATCAGGGGTCGCCAAACTTTTTTGATCATCGCCCCCTATATAATTTTTCGAAATCTCCATAGACCCCCCACAAAGGTAATTTTCAGGTAATTAAAATAAAACTATATATTAGTCTAAATATTTAATAAATCAGAAACAGTAAGTAAAGTAGCTACAGATTTTTTACTTCTTAATGAGATGAGTGTGCCTGGTGTTTCTTGGCAATGTTCGCTATATTGGGTTCGAAATTAGTCAATTTTAACCGTAAATCCTCTCGAAGCTCCACATTTAATTTATTTCTGTTTTTAGTTAAAATTGAATTAACGTGACTGAAACCGACTTCTACCATATACGAACTTGGAAACGCCAGCATAAATGGCTGAGCCATTTCGTAAAGTTTCACATATTTTTGCTTTATATTTATATTAGTCCAAAATTTATGTATTGTCAAATTTGCAGTCGTGCAAATTACAAACTGGTCACAAGGTCAAGTTGTGACGTCACGGTATACATACGAAAACATATAAGGAAAAAAGGGGCAGATTGTTTTCTGATTTATTATTTTATTTTCTATAAAGAACATAATATTAAGTCAATTATAAAAATATTTTAAATTTTTACATACGCAGTTAGATATGTGTGATTTGCGTATTAAAAACTGTTTTTCCTTCGAGTCCCAATAGACCCCCATTCGACCCCTTGGGTCAGATAGACCCCCTACTGTTGTTAAATAGACCCCTAGGGGTCTATATAGACCACTTTGGCGACCCCTGATCTAAATCTTCATATTAAATTTAGTTCAATTAAAAGTTTAAAAAATAATAATGAGTTTTAAAAATTTTCAGAAGAGATTAGTGAAAAAACTGGTTTGGGAATGATTGTGCATTGAAACTCTATTTAAATTTTGAATTACCAAAATAAAGAAAGTTTTAATTTAGTAAAATGATTTAGAAAAAAAATCCCGATCAAATTGGTTTGAGAGCAAAAAAAGAAAAAATAGAAATATGTCAAAGACCTTAACAGATGCCTATAAACATGAGAATAGCTATATTCAGCTAAAAATTATAGTTAATAGCTTTATAAATATTATTGGCCGAGGTACCCTAGTGGCCATAGTTTTGGAATTGTGGCCGGCGGTTTTCGTTCAGTCGCGAGTTCGATCCTTGACCGCTAAAGACCCGCCGTGTAGCCGGAGATGATGCACGTTAAATCTGTCAAGGCCCAAAGTCCTCCCATTGGCGTGGTGTGGACGTTAGGAGAGGGTGGTACCAACTCAGGTGTCGTCCTCGTCACTTGATTGAGGTTCAAAATTACGAGGTCAGTCTCCAATAGTCCGCGACTTGCTTCTAGTGCGACATCAATAAAAACTAAACGTAACTAGAAAAAAAAACTTATAAATTTATTTCCGAATGAATGAACATTTCCATGAAAAGATTAGTTATCGTTATCAACAATAATTTTGTTATTTGTTGCCACAGTAGCCTAATGGGGATGGTTGCGGACTTACGAAAGACGTTGTATTCGTCAAGTCGCGGTCTCGAGCCCTGATGCCAGCCACTGAAGACCCGCCGTGTAGCGGGGCTGATGTCCGTCGAGGACTTAAGTCTTTTCATTAGTGTGGCGTGAGTGAGTGAGTGAATGTAAAGTTTATTGGCGCAAGAGCCAGATGTGGCTATGTTGCGGCAAACAAGATTTAACTGTGGTCTAAACTTGAAGAAATTGAAAAAAAGAAAAAATTGGTTACAAGAAGGAGGGTCGAAAATAGAGAAGGATCGCTAGGGTAACCCTGGGGCGCGTCACTCGTATTTACCAAAGACAGTAAACCCCATGGGAAAGAAAAATATCTCTAGGGTGTCTCAGGGTCATTGATGGGGCTAGGAAGTTTGGAGAGGGAGGTGTCAACTCAGGTGTCATTCTAGTTACTTGTGTGAGACTCAGAATATCGAGATCCGTCACCCTTAATCCTCTCGTTGTTTCTAAGTGCGAGTTAATAAGCAATCATCATCAATATCTTTGTTTATTATGAGAAATATCACAAGCATACACTTAGTAAACACGATATTTTTTTCATATTTCACAAATATTGTTAACCCTTTACGTCTGTTGTCAGCAATTTTTCTCTCTCTTCAATTTTATGAATGACTGAATGACTATGTAAGATGCATAAAAGTGAGCTTTAAAAATAGTTAAAATATTTTTTGCCTTACTTTTAATTATCAAGAAAGTTGATCTGCTTTGTTTTTAACTGTTACTGTTAATGCCCAATGAGTCAACTGAACTTTTTCAGAAGGATATAATATCCGCTGGAAATTAATTCATTAGAAAGGACGTTGAGTCGTGATTTTTAATTTTCTTGTGTTAGTAAACTGATTTAAGTTAATTTTAAATTCTACCTGGAGAATTATTTTTGTTTCCATATCAGGTTAGGAGTAGTAAAAACGGAGAAAGACTAGCTGAAGAACTCAACTCCAGCGTGTACACGCGTCTAGTATTTTAAAAGGCGACGAGTTAAAATCAGCGAAGGTAGACATAAGTTAATGATGAGATGGCGCTCGCTGTGAATGAATCATTAGCATTATACAAGAGTTTTAGACAAACGTCCTCTCCCGTACTTTTAGTTTATTTATATTATCCAGAATAAATGCATTGTTCTTGGAACATCTTGTAAAGATAGATTTAGTGTGATTTTCTATTTATAATTTAAATTTTTTGTACCACTTGTATTACTGCTGAAATTTTTTAAAATACTGCTATTTTTTTAGATTGGTTTGGTTTTTATTAACGTCGCATGAGAAGCAACACGAGGGCTTTTGCCATTTTCTTGGAATAATGTAATTTCAGATCAGGGAATTTCGATTTACCTCTCAGTTTGATTGCTGATATTTTTTTCTTTGAGATAATTTCTTAATTTTAAAAAAAAAAGGATCGATATGCAGAGGTCCTAAAAATTAAATTTGATAAATGTATTTCAGTTATATTGTTATCAATTAAAACTGTCTTCTCTTGATGTACTTTTTAATTTCATTCTAAAAAATATAGAGGTCCATAACCCCACTCATAAAGGTAATAATAGCAAGAAAAAATTAATTTTCCCACAGGGAAAAAAATCATAACCGCCCGAAATAACTTTTTCTTTCTGATTTGCCCTTGTACATAGGAGCTCTTAAAATACACTTCCTGGTGCGATTGATTTCACTTGAAAGTGCATTAAAAAATCCCCTTTAAGTAAGTGTAATTTTTCTTTTTTGCAGTAAGTGTAGTTTTTCATGGATTCCCCCTACATAATCTACTCCCTTTTATTATTATTCACAAAAGAAAGTTTTCTGATCCAGTAAAAGTGAACTTGTAATCCGCTGAAATCGACTACGATAAGATAAACAGTGAAGCGAAATCCGCTTTTACTCCCCCGATTTCACCCCGCCGCATGTATATAACAAAAGACTAGGGAATTCTAACTGTTGCGCTCCGACTGTCTACATTCCAACAAATCCTGCACGGCTGCGACCTCAGTGCCTGCAAACTTCTTCAAGAGTCGGGTATCAGGTAGCGAACGCAAAGCGTACTGGGAGAGGCAGCAGGGAAAAGTTGCCTGCTGTGGTGCGATGGCTCGAGCGGTGTGTGTGCTTCTTTTCATTTTTCTGATATTTCCATTAAATATTGTTAACTGTAAAAAAAAGGCATCACAGTCGAGTGATCTTATAGAAGAAGTGGATCGAAAAAAATTAGAAAAATTTATTCAACAGGAGGAATATTTGGCTGTATTTTTTTGTGAGTATCTCATTTTTATTTTTGTTTTTCCTACCCTTAAAATGTTTCGGAAGTTAAACAGTTAAAAATAGAGAAATGCGGTATCTCCAATTTCCCTGACCTTTTTGTGGATAGTAATCGATTATTTTAGAATTGTTTGCTATTATTGACTTAATCGTACTGATTAGGAAATTTGATATTTTGTTGTACAACTAATATAACAAGCTGAAAAATATTCATTTGCTGTGCTTTATTTTTATATATTGAGCCTTTTAATTATTAAATGTAATAGGAAAATATATCGATTTTAATTTAAAACGTGAATTTCTTAATGATTGTTCTCGTCTTTTCACGGAAGAGGAAAAGTGGTGGGAAAAATGTTCGTTTCAAATAGAATTTAATCGATATTTTTCATAAAATTTTTAAAATTATATTGTTGGATGTGTTTTCGTTTGTATTTTATTTACGGATTTTTTTTTTTTTATTTTTCGTATAAATTTCTCTCGCAGCAATTTATTTGACCTTGATATTGTAAAATAATATTTAGTTCGAAATGGGGTTGAAAGTTTGCAATTATACATAATAATCAAAAAAGGTGTTTTCTTTTGAAAACACTTAACCATTGAAAAATGTTTTAATTGAACCGCTACTAGAATTTTTATCAAATTTTAATCGTAATTGGATCCGTGTGATAGACAGTTTGTACCTTTGATAGAGTTGGAAAAGGTTCTCTGGGGTTATGGGGTTATTTCTGTTCTTTTTTTTTCAAAACGGGATTGACTAAAACTTGTAAATGTGTGCTCGCTGTGAAAAATAATACTCCAAATAAGTAGTTTATAGTTTATTTTCGCAATAAGGTTTTTCTCTTTCGATTTGTAATAAAAATTAATGTAACTGCAAACTTTTAAACTTCTGTGTTTGATTCTATTAATGTGTATGTTTGTATAAAAAAGGGAAAAATGAGTGCAGTTGTGTTTCTTCTGTAGAAATTGTGATATAAGACATTTAGCATATTTAAAGTTTTTTTTTTATATATATATCTGCAATTATGTACATTTCTTACTTTAAATATTCACAGGGGAAAAAAAACATTGTTTCAGTTAGAAAGAGTTTAATAAATTTGTGAAGAAAATTGTATATTTGCAATTATATATTCAAATATATGTAATATACTTTTATCTAGATTCTTAAAATTGTTATAAATTAAATAAAATAATTCTCTTCATATTATAAATTGTTAAATATCTTAAATTAATTATTTTGCTTAGAAATTAGAATGTAAATATTTTTATTGCTTTATTGTAAAATTTTTCATTAAATTTTTTCTATTTTCTGCATAAAAAGTATTCTGAAATATAATAATTGTGAAGCACTTGCATCATATTGTAATGTATTATTGATGGCAGTGTAAACTTGACTCCAAGCAAGGTCAAAGTCTGTACATGTTTTAATTGTAGGTTGAATCCTGCAGAGGTTATGGACTCATAATTCTTTTTCCTCTAATATTTTCTTTTCATAGAATTGTTAAGTGCTGACAGTTGTCAAAAAACTTGAAAACATTGAACTCGATGATAGATTCATATATTCATTCTAATTGTACACAATTTTTAATTACCTTAAAACATATTAACATGGTTTGCATTAAGCTTCAGATATTTCCAGGCTTTTTATTATTAAATATCAGTCTGATTAACTAAACTGTTTGAAGATTCTTCTGTTATACACTGGTTGGATATCTCTTCGGGTAATATAATTTAACTTTTGTTTGATCCTCAAAACCAATACTAAACTATTGAGGTTTGTAAATGATGATCTGTAAGGGGAGAAATGAAAATTTCTGTTGGGAAAAAAAGGAAAATCTAAGTATTTAAGTAGTCTAACTTTTGGTAACTAAACACTATAATTACATATTGTCTATGCTGTATGTTAGTGTGATGTCTATTTTCTTGGTTAGTAAAACAAGTATTTTACTTGATATTCAAGATTTTTTTTTTTTTTTTTTTTTTAAAAAAATTTTTTTTATTTTTTTTAAAATTTTTTTTTTTTTTTTTTTTTTTTGGAATGATGTGCATTTTTTTAAAAATAATTATTTATCTTTTATTGATCTTGAAAAAAGAATAAAAGGGATCTTGCTCTAAATGAATCTCTAAAATCTTACAAAAGTCATGCATTGCATCAGATGTAGTGAATAATACAATGGAGTTATAAAATGTGTTCTGTCATTGAGTCCTGATGTGTGAGAAATTCAATTTACATTCTTCAGTGGAATTTATGTATTTTTTGCATGAATGGCAAATTGAATCGCTTTTTAAAATATTTAAACATTTAAAAAATTGCTATCGTGAATAATTTGTAACTATTTTGTATGTTACATGCTACTTTTATTAATTTTTTTTCTATTAAGTTGGGATAGCTTTGTGCATTTTTAGAGTTTTCACAATTTCCGTTCGATTTGTTGGGTAATTGTGAATCAACATTTGAAAATAAAAATTTCTTTGTAATGTTTAGGAGCCAAGAATATTTTAATGCTTTCTTCATTTACTTTTATGCAAATAATATTTTATTTGTCATTGTTTTTCAAAAGATATTTTTCTTTAAAACTTTTGAGTTTCTTTGTGACTTTTCTTCAATCAAAATAACATAACTTGACATAATTGATAACACAGGGTTTCTTTCCCCCTATAAAGTGAAATTAACTAACCTACAAACATATTAGGGAGTTAGAACAAGTTATGATTGATAAATTTATTTTTTATATGAAGAGCATTACCATTTAATATTCACTTAGTATCCATTTAATTTTTTTTGTTTTGAACATTCTTAGTAATGTCAAAAATATTTGGAGCAGCATTTTTTCTAAATGGATATATTATTGTGTATTTGATAATTATTAGCAGTTATTATCCTATTATCATTTTATCCAAAAAGTTATAGCTGTGAATAATATAAATTGGTTTGTTATCTGCATTATGATTGTTCATAGAAAAAATTGGTTTATTTTTTTTAGGTCATTTTATTAGTCTCTCTTCACTAGGAAATTTTTGTAATCATTATTGTAGTTGTCGACACATTGTATTTTGTATTGGATCACCTTGAGAAATCGTATTGTACTTCAAAATGTATTGTAATGTTTTTTATATGTTTTTTTAATCTTAGTAATACATTTTGAACTATTTTCTAAAAAGTAGTTTCCTAAGCTTTTTTTATGTATTTTATTGCACTCGAGAAAGTATGGTACTGATATTAGACTGGCTGATTAATTTGCATTACAACAAAGGTAATAAAAAGAAGTATTTTTATATTCATCTTACTTATCTATTAAACTTCAAATCAAAATTATAATAAATTTTTACTTTGAACAGTGTAGGGTCAAAATTCTTAATTAATCCCTAAGTTAATGAAGATTCTTTAAATAATCTCCATTTTGTCACATTAGATATAACTTTGTTACAAGATTAGTGGAGACCTGCATTTTTCCTTATATCAAATTTTAATGCTCTAAATTTTTTACTCCTTGATTACTTATTTTATTACTATTTTCACTTCACTGTTTTAAAATTCGAATTTCTGATGTTATTTACTAATAGGAAAATTAAGTGCCTTCAAATATTAAACCAGTTGAAAACTTATTTTTATTAAATATTTTGAATTTGTAAACATGTTTTTGACATTGATGCTATTCAAATAAACATAAACTGAATATTTTTAAATATAGCTTGTATCTTAAACTATAATCTGTTTTTATTTAAACATAATATTGAATAACTATAAATTACAAAATGAAAGAGGCTAACAACTAATATTGAAAATTGTTTTCAAGATTGATTTTTTTCTTCTTCTGTATGCTCAATTGCTTAAGGATTTGTGTCGAATGCTGTCCTATAAGGAATGCCTGTCTTGAATTTCTAAAATGCTGAATATATTTCATCATGGAATTATTTGTTAATTCTAAAAAATCATAGAAATTTAGTGAAAAATGTTCATATTTTTAATTTAATGAAACTGAATGCTATGGAGCTGTGCATTTCTTTATGTATAGATAACAAGACATAATATTACACATTAACCTAAAAGTTCATTGAAAAAATAAAATTCTTCTGAATTGCCAGTTTTGTCTTTACCAAAGTGAAGGCTTACAAGAGAAATGTTAAAATAACTTTTAATAAAATTATAAATCATAAGTATGTTGCAGGTTATTGATTTTCCTCAATGGTATTGTAAATTCATTTTGATGTAAAAAAAAGGGAAACATTTTTTGTTTGTGTTCATTTTGATACAATTCTGTTTTGACTTATTTTTATAACTGAATTTTATAGAATTAATAGTAATATTAATTTTGTAATATATAATTTTTTAAATTTCTGACTTTTTTAAAATTATATATATATATTCTTTTACTTTTTTCCACATAATTTTATAAAAATTATTCTGTTTAAATTATTTTCCTGGAAATGTTATTTGGAAGAATCTGTTGTTAAATTATCACAGGTTTAGAGCAATCAGTAACAAACATTCCTGGTATATCTCGTGCAATGCTTGAAATCAGTTACTAACCTCTTTAAAGCCATTATTATTTTTTTTTTTTTTCAAATAACAAAAAGTATGCATTAATTCATATTCTTATCAAGGAAACCCAAATTTCGATAAGCTACTTTTCCATTTTTTAACTACTGCAGTTCTTATGCGTTTGTCTGGATTTTGTATCATTCACAAATAAAATTCATTAGATTATTTTTATTAGTTTATTATTTTTTTTTTTAACTATGAAAATGTCTGTTTTACAGTTCTTAATTTGCTGAAATTTGCCCATTTTGACAAATTTTAAACTTTTTTTTTTTTTACTGGTTACTGTGCTATACTGTTATTCAATTTATTATGTAGGTGTACTAAAATTGTAAACACATTTCTAACCTTTTTAGAATATTCTGTTATTGATTATGCTATATGTTTTAGATTCCTTTTTGTATACTTTATTATAAAATATTTTTTTTAAAAAAAGATTACTGCATTGGAACTTATATAAATGGAGAATTTTTTTCCCCTAATTTTAGTCAGTACACTAATATAACTGTAATTATTTTACAACTTTCCAATTATTATTATTTTCCTTCATAAGAGAATAAAATTGAGATTATTTAATTTTGTTGAGCAATGCTTTTGTCAAAAACATCATTTTATTTTAAAAAATATTTTCAACTTTTTTAAATCAAATTATATATTTTCATAAATGTTAAGTTGGCACTTAAAACTATTACCTCTCTTTGGTTTGTTAAAAAGCATTTATTTAATCACCTTATATGTGTATGAAAAACATACTTCTTGAAAATATTCACTCACTATATCTCCAAAAGATACAATAGTTGTTTATTTAAATGTTTGCTGGTACAATGAATATGTGTTCAGTTTGGGATAGAAGAAAAAATTATGTGAGAGATCAAAATGTATATGGTGTGTTTTATAAAATGGATAACTGAAATTTATGATTGACAATGCTACTTGTATAAAATATATACACTTATCATATATTTCCATTCCATATGCACCTTTTTCATAGCGCCAACTACTTACACACTTTTTGACTTTTTTTTTTTGCTCATTACATAAAAAAAGAATCACTTGAGCAGTTTTTATGTTTAAATAAGTGTTGGTAAAAAAAGGTGATGCTTCAGTTCTTTCTGTATACATATTTATCAGAGATACGGATATCAAAATATTACAATGCTTTAATGGGTATTCCTGAATTTTAAATTATGAGTTACTTGTACCAGGCAAAAAATTTTGTCATTTAACCTTCATGTATTGATACACTCAAATTTATATTTGCTTGGAATAAATCTTTTTCATTAATGCATATTTTTTTATAGGAGGAAATAAAAATTTTAAGAAACTTTTAAACTGAATCTTTTTTTTTTTATTATATTGTAACAAAAAGTTTTGATTTAAAAAACGATAAGTATTCTGTGTTTAAAAATATAGTCTTGGATCTAAATTATGTATTACAGCGAAGAACTTCGATGGAAATAAAAGAAACTAGTAAGGAAAAAAATGCGAGGAAAATAACTTTTACTTCTCCCTCTCTTTCTTTCTTTTTTTTTTTTTTTTTTTACTATTATTATTTGTTATTTTATATTTTCTCATTTCTATTTTCATTGTCCTATTTTATGTGTTCCAGCTAACAATATTTATCATCTTAACTTTCGATTTTAGGAAATGTCATATCAAATTTTAATAATAGCCTTGCAAGATCAAACGATTCATATGTATATGTTTGCGTGTTGCATTTCCGTGATGAGTCCCCTACCTAGAGGGGATGTAGTTTAGGACTAATTAAAGTATCAGGCCGTGCGCGATGGGGGTGGGATTCACGCATTAGAGGTAAACTCACAACTAACCTAACATCATATTACTTGCGCTTGCATTCCGTCTACACTTCTGGTCACGTGAGGCTCCCTTATTTGCCACATCCACACATTTTGACAAATTCAGCCATAGTGAAAATCACTGAGGTTGTTGAAAATATACAATGCATAAATTCAAAAATAAACATTACAAATTAGGGAAATAAAGAAATGTTTGTGAAGTATGTTATATAGAAATAAATGCATATTACAATTACTTTTTGGGAAATATTTCATATCAGCTTATATGGTATGGTATTGCTTAAAATTTGTAAAGAATCCAGTAGACTGAGTCTACTTTCTCGGTTGATGTGAATTTTGATTTGTTAGTTACATTAGGATTTGCCTATTAATCAATTTATCCGTGTCGAGGCATCACATCGGTAACGCTGTATGGAGCAAATAATCTCAGTCTTTCAACTTCAAATCCACTCCTAACTGCTTTATGAATTGCTACTAATCACAAACTTGATGTTTGCTACTAGATCACAAGCTTGATGCTTTGGCCCTTTTCTTTTTCTTAATTTTTTTCTCATTAGTCTTCTTGATCTGAACTTTATGAATGTTCTTTTTTATCCCCCTCTTGCCTGATAAAATTTCTTTTGACCTGGAATTATGCCATCATTTCTTCTAATAATTTTCTATGATTAAATTATTTTTATTTTACATTGTAAACATTATAGTTGTCTTTTTTTTTTTTTTTTTTCCCTTCAGTTACATTACAATATTAATTATTCCTTCTTCTCTGACCAGTCTTGAGTGGCCGCGGTAGCCTAGTGGTCATGACTTCGGATTCGTGACTAGCGGTTTTCATTCAGTCACGATTTCGACCCTTGGCTACCGAAAACAAGCCGGGTCTTCGGTAGCCTGATGCATGTTAAATTTGTCGGGGCCCAAAGTCCTCCCATTGGCGTGGTGTGGAAGTTTGGAGGAGGGTGCCAGCTCGGGTGTCGCCTTCGTCACATGACCAAGATTCAAAACTACGTGGTCCGTCGTCAATAGCCTTCGTGTTGCTTCTAGAGACGTTAATAAAAACTGAACTGACCAGTCTTGAATTTATAAACTTCTTATAACCAATTTTAAATTTGTTTCTTACTACTCTGCAAACATCAGATGACGGTCTTATTTGGCTTATCATTTGAATCTCGTTGAAACATTCGTAGTTTATCTTTTCTCTAGCTTGTACATTAAGACCGCCTCTTCATGCTTAGTCTCCACTTGTGTGTCAGTGACATGATTCAGGTCTCGTTTGAGGTTAATTCAGGTAACTGTATTAACTTTGTCTTCGCTTTTCTCTCACAGAACTCGACACTCCAATTGATGATAATCAGCGAGGCATGATCCAATTTGTCTGATCTTGATAATTGCTTGCGAAGCACGGAGACCCCTGATGCCCTATCATTTTCACTGATTTTGTTCTCCGCTCGTTGACTTCGCGGTTACCGAGTGGTCTTGGCATCGAGTTCGTGCTCGCGTTGGTTCAATAATACTAGGTCCGTCGCCAATTACTCTTGTGTTGTTTCTGCGATGTGAATTAACAATCTCCAATATTTTGTCACTTTTTCCGTTAGTCATTTTAAGACTGTGAGATCGGATGTGTCCGCTTTTAATGTGTTCATGACGCCGCATCCTCTTCCATTAACGTGGCCGCGGTAGTATAGTGGTCATGGTTGTGAATTCGCAACCGGCGTTGTTTTCGTTGCATCCTGGGTTCGAGCCCTGATGTCTCTAAAGACCCGCCGTGTAGAGGGGCTAATGCTCATTAAATATGTCGTGGTCCCAAGTCCTCCCATTGGTGTGGTATTGTAGTTTGAAGAAGGAGGTTCCAGCTCTGATAGGCCGTGGTAACCTGGTGGTCATGGTTGTGGACTGGTGGTTTTCGTAGAGTCGCGGGTTCGAGCATTGATGCCACTAAAGACCAGCCGGAGCTGATGCTCGATAAGTGTGTCGGGCCCCAAAGTCCTGTTGGCGTGATGTGGAAGTTAGGAGAGGATGGTGCCAGATCAAGTGTCGTTCTCGTCACTTGACAGAGGTTTAAAATTACTAGGCCCGTCACCATTAACCGTCGTGTTGCTTCTAGTGCGACATTAAAAAGTAAAAAATGACTCACTCACAATTCTGGTTGTAATAATTCGGCCTTAAATGTCTAACCCCTCTAATTGTGTTAAACATTTACGGCCGCGGTAGCCTAATGATCATGGTCGCGCACTACTTCGAGCCGTGATGCCACTAAAGACCCGCCGTGTAGCCGGGGCTGATACTCGCTAAATCTGTCATGGCTCAAAGTCTTCCCTTTGCTGTGGTGTAAGAGTTTGAAGAGGACTTGACGGAGGTTCAAAATTACTAGGTTTGCCGCCAATGGCCCTCGTGTTGCTTCTCAGTATACGGCGTAAATAAACAAACACATTTCAACATTTCTTTGGTGAATTCTTAATTATAATGCGACGTAGAATAGATGCATAAACATCATGGACAATATTTAAAGGAATATTAAGCCATTCCTCCTGCAGAACGGTCTCTAATTCCGAAAGGCTGGATGGAGGTGGAAATTGGGAACGAAGTTTGGACTCAAAATATTCCCATAAATATTCAAGTCCGGAGACGGAGGGGGCCAGGCAAGATGTTCAACTTCATCGTCATGCTCTTCGAACCATGCTTGAACACACCTAGCAGTGTGGATAGGGGCGTTATCGTCTTGAACAAGCGGTCGCTCTTCAGGGAATATAGTCTGGACAAAAGGATGGACATGATCCCCTAGAATACTTAGATAGTGATTGGATTTGATTCTCCCATGCAGAATAACAAGTGGTCCAAGATATCGCACCCAATACCATAATGGAACCAACCCCATGTTTCACAATCGGCAAGAAGCATTCAGGATTAAAAGCTTCTATGGGCGTTCTCCAGACATAAACGCGTCCGGTCGTCTGAAATAGGGTGAATGACGATTCATCTGACCATATTACCTGTTTCCAATGCTGTGGGGACCAGCCTTTGTGATCTCTGCATCACTGGCGTCGCTTGAAAGCATTAGTTGCTGTCACCAAGGATTTACGAATTGCCACTGTGTCATAAACGTTCGCAGCATGAAGTTCCCTTTTGACAGTTTTTGTTGAACGGGGTCCTGGAGGTGACTGTTCATTTCGAATGTTATCTCGGATAACGATTGCTTGTGCTTTCGGGCAACTATGCGCTTCAAGATCCATCTATCCCTATCAGCAAGCTTTGACTTTCGGCCCCTGTTGTGCTTTGAAGACGTCGTCTTACCCTCTTTCGTGTACTCTGTCATAACGGCTGATACCGTACTCCTTGCAAACCTCAAAAGGTTTGCTGTTTCCGTAACCGATGCTCCAATTAAACGCGCTCCAACAATCATTTCTCTTTGGAGCTCAAACAGGTTTGACATTTCAACTTATCACAGACAGTTCGATAGACGCATGCAACATAGGTGACTGCTGTTGAGAGACTGATACCTTCCTCTTCACGCTCACTACGTGGCAGATTTCTGTTGCAGGTGGCGCGGCTGTACTGCAGGTGTGAAATACGTCATACTTTTTTACAGGTGTTCGTATTATTTTGTCTTCCATCTGTAGTTTTTAATTGTGGACTTTGGGTAATCTAACATCTCTGTCCTGAAAGCAAACGAGTGTTTTTCACCCTGGTGTGAAAAGAGCTTTGATTTTAAAAACCCTTTAAAATTTTTTTTATGAAATCGGACTCTGCACATAGTACTTACATTCAACTTTATAATGACTTTGCAGAGCAATACCTTGATTTTACCTTCATCTACACAAACGGTTCTAAGTCATCGAAACATGTTTATGCCTCATTTTTAATGCATAATTCACTTCATTCGTTTCAATTTCATTCTTTATGTTCTATTATCATCACTGAAATTTCCAAAAAATGTTGGACAGCTTGTCTTGCCGACATGATAAGAATTTTATTTTATTTACAAATTCCATGAGTGTTTTGAAATTTTAAAAAAGTCACCCATATCATTCATCTTATCCATTTATTAACAATTCGTAAACTAAAGGATACAAACAACCAATTGGTTTTTTGTTGGATACCTTCCCATGTAGGTATCAACATTGCAGTTAAGTCTACATCCAGCATATTCTCTGCTACTATTACATAATGCGTTGTATTTTGAAATATATTAAATTATTTATTCACAACCACTGGTGGAACCTAGAAGTAGATAATAAACTACTTCAGGTGAATCCTGTTATTTCTTATTGGCACCCAATTTCATGCAGAAGACAGGACTTAATTTTGATACATCTACTTATGAGACACACAAGACCTACACATAAATGCTTCCTTCTAGGAGTAAATCCTTCGAGGTGTACCTATTGTAGGCTAACCTTCTAGGTGTAACTTCTGCCTTTTGAGACACATAATTGACTGAGTGTTCTTTTTTTTTTTTTTTTTTTTAATTTTGTTCGCCTGAAGCATTTTGGATCATATATTCTTTCTTTAATTGACTATCTCCAACCAAATATTTTTAATTGTCTACATTACATTGGTTTTACCGGATACATATAATGAGCCGACTACCCATCCCCTGTGCAGAACGACGAGCGATGTGTCATTGTACCAGAATTTCCAACCTGGACACTTATATATTAGATTTATAATTGTTTTTAGGGATGAGGCCCGCTTGTCTTTATTAAACTTTATTTTGTTCTCTATCATATATGTCTTTATTAAACTTTATTTTGTTTTCCATCTGAGTTTCAATTTTAAATTGTTTTTACCAAAAAAAAAAAGTTTATCTTAATCTTGTGTTTGGCACAATATATCCCATGAGAATTCAGTGCCAGAAATCAACACAAACAACCAACCTACTTGGAAGCAGTTTGAAGCTCTCACTGCCACCTTTCTAACATAACGGAAAACGGCAACTTTTATGGTAGTGGAATCCTTGTATAAAAAACATCGTGTTGAACAAGAATATTATGCTACATGTCTTTGATGCGGGCTCTAGGACTGCATATAGATACAAATTTAAGATCCTTGAACTATACAGGAGTGGATATTTCAAGTTGTTTTGATTTCCATTCGGACTTCTGACTTCATAGATAATACTCTAAGGCTACATAGAGCCGAACCAGTGAACGTTCTTTAGAAGGTAGGGATACTCGCAGTATTATTATACTTAGGAAATCCTCGTTCAAATTCTTGGGTTTGAAGCGTTCTTTCAGGTCTCAGGTCTGCCTCGTAATTTTGAATCAGATTAGCCTGACTATAACAAAATCTGATTTGAAAGTTCGTGGACGTTATGAACATAACCAGTTGAGAAAAATGTACAACTGGAATTAAGAGGAAGGGTAAGCAAATCGAAAAATCGTTCGACAATTGAGTCGGTACGAAGGCATTTCATTTACATAGTTCCTATGTCAGTAAGACATGTACGGATGAGATAGATTTTGCTAGTCCCAGAATCGGTTACCTACCCAAATTTGACCACCATGGATAATGATTTTCTTTGCACTGGTCTGACTTGAGCAATGCTAGTTTTCAGTGATATTGGCAGAAATAGTTGAACCATCGCTGAAACCAACGTCAAGACAGTGAGAGACGATAGAACATGAGGATATAACAATTGTCAACGGCTCTCGCAGCTCTTGATTCATTACCAACAAATCAACATGTATTCGAGACACCAGTAACCATAAATATCATTGATTTTCGACTAGGATTCTGAGTCATTGGCTCCTATTGAGCCGACTATCCATCACCTGTGCAAAACGACGAGCGATGGGCCATCCTGCCGGAATTTCCAATCTGGATGCTTATAGAGTAGATTTTTAATTGTTTTTAGGGATAAGGCCCGCTTCGAATCCTTGATGACCATCAAAAAAACTGTCTAGAGACTACTAGGACCGTGAAGTGGATGCTAACATTTTGTTCAAACACCTTAACAGCATGGTGATACGACGATAAATTTATTTGCCTTGTGTTATTCTTTTCTCGGCACCCCGGACATCATCATATATTTCATCAGGATAATGCCCAGCATCCATGGTAATCTTTAACATTGATCCATTTCGTGTGTCAGGCATTTCCTTGCCCAGCTACATTTCAAGATATATTTCCAATAGAGTACATTTGGGAACTAATTAACTTGTCCCTCCGACTGTCCTAGGATCTCACTTATGTAACGAGACGATTGGTGAGATTTTTCAAGAAATTCTCCTGGGGGAACATTTGCCAACTCTTTGGGATAACAACTTGTTGAAGAGCTAAATGTGGGTCAATATCTTATTAACTATTTTACCATATATATATTATTGTGTCTTCAGAATAATAGATTCGATTTCTTTTAAAGTTTAAGCATTTCCTTTTTTTATACATACTTGTATGATTCATGTTTATCGATTATCATCATATTCGAATAATTCGTTGATGCATTGTGTTTTTGTGCCTCGTATGCGTCTACCTTAAGAGTGTATTTACATGACACATGAAATTAAAGAAATATATTCAAATCTATACATTTTTAAGTAAACGGTAAATTGAGAAGTAATCATTTTTCTAGAAACAAAACTGTTTCATCTTATTGTGAACTTAGCACTATTAATGGGTTTTCATCAGCAAGTTAATATCCTACTATTTATGTTCAATGTAAATGAGCTATTACGTATCGAAGAAATGCACATTAATAAACAATTTTTCTAAGAAAGTAGCTTTGAGGATTGTTAATTATTTTTAAAATATGTCTTCTCACTACATTTTTACAATATCTATTATAATTTTAACAATTTATTTTCTTCTGAATTAGAGGAAGCTCCCCCCCCCCTTTTTTTTTTTTTGTATATTTCTTGATAATTGAGAAAAATCATAGAAGAAACTTCTTTAAGGACCTATTTAATAATTCGAATTTCAGACATTCCAAATACAAAGCGAGGCTTTAATGATACGCGTAAGAATCAGTTACTACTCACTTTGAGAACTTACACCCCGAACCGAAATTATGTATAAAATCCAAGGAAGTGATTCATGAGATTTTAGGCCTTTATCATTTATTTTTACTAGTAATAGTGCTTTCGTGAAAACTATTTTACTTATTTTTCTCATATTCTATTACCATGAAGCATGATATGACTTCTAGGAAGGTTATATATAATCAGATACTTTTGAACCTTCTAGACCAAAGATTCTTAACGTGTAATAATATACGCACTTTTAGGAGTACATTGGGCCAGTGTGCAACAGTTGCTAGGTTTCCAAACTAAGTCATTTTATTTATTACACATTGAGTCACTTTTCTTAAAGCAACGATGTTTAGAATGTCTTTTAGCATTAATATATTGAATTGATATAATTTGGAAAAAAAAAAATATGGTGAGATTTATTTCTAGTGAAAACACACATACACAATTGATGTGCTGTAAAACGACTTTGTTATATTATTCCAACTAATAACGTATGGTATAAATTCCAATTCATAATCAAAAGTGCGTATATGTGTAGATGTTGTTTTATTTTATCTAGGTTAAAAGAGAAATACTATTTACAGTTGTAAATTTAAATATCATGAGAATAACATCAGAAAGCGAGAGAGAGAAATTTCATAAGCGAGATGAAGAAAGTACAGACAGAAGCTGAATAACGCTTATTGACATTTTTACGATGATATTCAGTTTTGGGACTTTTATTTCATAATCGAAGGTGTGTGTGTGGGGGGGGGGGGATCTTGCATACGAGTATCTCGTAGCATTACAGAGTTATAACTTGTAATTCTTTGCTTTCATTATACTTATGACATCCACTCGTAAAATTGTTCATTTCTAATACAATTTAAAGGGAGAACTCTGAAATTTTTGCACATTGCGTAAACACAATTACAAAAATAAGCTTTTTTTTTGTATTTGTCATTGTGAAACTGTTTAGTTGATCGTTGTATTATAGCGAAACTTAATTTACTGCTATTAATACTCTTGTCCGTTACAATTGCAAATAAAATATTCATATATGGATTGAATCTTTGAAAGGATTTGACTGTATCTGAGACGTAATGGTTTTATCTTTATATTGTTCTATAGTCAAGTTTTAAATGTCGTGCCTCTCAAAAATCATGTTCCGTGAATTGCAATTGTCTAAAGTTTCTTAATTGTCTGTCGTAAAAGGAAGTGTCTGGTGCAATTCTTTTCCTTTACTACGAAACAGTATTTAAGTTTTAAATGTTTTGTTTTGTGCTTCAGAACTGTCAGAATAAAAGGGAGTAATTTGTTACTGTCTTTCCTCACGTATTCTATTCGGCAAGAAGCCAAATATTCCAATTTAACCATTGTCTAGTTTCAATAAAATGCCCGTTTATAATCTCTTTGATAAGAACTTACTGAGAATAAGGAGCATGAAAAATTGCGTTAAATATTCTGACACTTTGAACGAAATTGATAGAGTAGCGAGACAATCGAATAATAAATGCTGCAGGTGATTGAGAGAGAAAGGAAAGTTACTTAAATAACTAAAATTTCATAATATGCAACCTTTCCGATTCTGCCCAGAAGATTAACATGAAGAATTTAGAACCTCGAGAGATTTAACCTGCATCAGTCCCGACTTCACGGCGGGTCTTTAGTGGCATCAAGGCTCGAACCCACGATTCGCCGAAAAACCGCCGGCTGCAAGTCCGCGACCATGACCACTATGCTACCCCGAATCTTAGGTGTCTCATTAATTCTTTTATATTTGTTAACATATTCATAATTTTTGTTCAAAAGCGATACTACCCCTTTCCCCGTTTTGGTCTGGTTATGACAGAGCTGAAGATCATCTACTGAATGAAATAATGTAAAAAATTTCTCATTCTTATAAATTGTATAATCAAAAAGGGAGAATATCACAGAGGAAATTTTTTATGATGCACTCTTGTGCGTTTGCCAAAAATATAGAGTTAAATCTCTCACACGTTGTACCCGTGCATAAAAGATAGATATAGCCTGATGAGCGCTAGTCATATTACTTATAGTTGATCCTATTGTATTAATTACCTTATCATTATTTCGGGTGAATTGTATTATCTTATCATTACTTTTTTGTATTAATTATGGCTTTATCATTTTCTGTCTTTTTGCTGTTGTTTTATTATTATTTTTCTTAATGACAAAGCTGCTATGTATCGTATGTCAGGAAATAAACAGCATATTTGAATTATTCCTTTTTAAATAATATTTAATCCTTTCAGCTCTCGGGAAACGATTACGTAAACTGGTAGAATCATTAATTTTTGAATGCGAAAATTAACTTTAAAGTTTATAAAATATACATGAACTTTACTGAACGGTTACATTAAATTCATTCACAAACTTATAACAACTTATTGTGCAAATAAAAGGGCATTGGCCTATTTAAAAACCAAAAGTTAAAAAAAAAAAATCATGAGTTAGTATTGAATTATTATATTATAGTCAATAAATTCTCTATAATATAATAATTGTTATATAAATTTTGCTGTTTACATAAGAATTTTAAAATAATGAATAAAATAATTTTAATAATAAGTTTAAAATAATAAGTAAGGAAACCCATAATTATCCTGTAATCGTAACTTATAATTCTTTTGTAAATTTTACTGTTTAGTTATCGACATTAAAAGGTTTACCAAAATAAAAGTTTTTGGTTAAATTTTTAGCCTTTTCCACTCCAAAAGTAAGATTATGGTGCTAGTTTACGTACCAAAAAGGTATCTAAATGTTAAGTAAGAGTAATTGAGAAAAAAATGAATTTGATTCGTTTTGGGCATATAGAAATGAGAGCTTAGAGTTTCATGGCAAATATATATTCAATTTTATTTAAAAATAAAAAGAACGAATTCAAAATTATCGGAATTTAATTCGTGTAGAGCTTATTGTGCGAGCTAATATATGTTGCAAATGTATACGTAATAATGAAAATATACAAATTTTTAGAAGAAACCAATATTTTAAAAAACGTCCTTTTAATAAATTCAGTTGAATTATTTAGTGAGTTTTCCATTCCCCCCATGCTTCATAATATCGTATTTCTATAACTCTTCTTTTTCGGCGAATGACGCTTTCTCCGAAACATTGGGGGATGTTTTTCTATCCCGCGGAGGGGAGAGAGTTGTTGACCTTGATAGTTGGCAGTGGTTGTTTCAAACCCTGGACCAGTGGATCCGAAGAATGTTGACCAGTCTCTTTTTGCTGAGCTCCTACCAACCAGGCTGAAAAAGACATCTCATTCTGGCGATTTAATAAGGCGTTTTAACTTTTGGCGTTGTTGTTGAAGAGAATCGCCGCATACTCCCCCTCCACTATCATCGTGATGATACGAAGATAAACATTGGTATTTTGTAGAGAAGGTTGCTTTTTTTCAGCCATACTGTAATTGATATACATCCCGTCCCTGTTGAATTGTTACACCTTGTGTGTCTGAGCTATTTCAAACCCTGGACCAGTGGGTTCGAAGAAAAGTTGACCGGGTCGCTTTTTACTGTGCCTTTACCAACTAGGCTGAAAAAGTCATCTCGTTCTGGCTAGTTAGTAAGACGTTTTAACTTTTGGCGTTGTTGTAGAGGAGAGTCGCTGCACTTTAAAACGTGACCTTTCTACTATGAAGCATATAAACTATTCAATTTTGCATTGATGTATAAAAATTGCTTCCGGATCTCATAATGCAATAAATTATAGATAATATTCTTTTAAACAATTTAATTGGTTACTAATTATTTTTTTGAATATTTATGATTTTCATACTTCTAGCTTTATAACCATTTTGAGTCGTTCCTTTTTTTTTTTTTTTTTAATTTTTTTTAAAATTTTTGTTTTTTTTTTTTTTTTTGTCTTGTAGAAATAATCCCAAGAGTTTCTTTATAAGAACTAAACTGTTTTGTGTGTGAAACAAATTTGTTTTCCAATTACGCAGCTCTAGCATAATGTAATATGTTATAGGTTTTGGTCGGGTATCAAGTTGTAGTAAAGACCAAAGAGAAAGGTTTAGGAAACAAGGTGATTGTAATTAATTATCCTAAGAATTTTCTAGGGAATGTGGCCCATTTTTTTTCATTGTAGTAAGTGACATCATATTAATGAAATAGTGCTTATTTTAGTATTGCTTTGATTTCAGAAGCCTCAAACATATCGAAAAATGAGTCAGTAAGATACATATAACACGCGAGCTGTATTCTTTGTTATTCTACAGACTAAACACGAATGAAGAAAGAAAAGAGGTGTGACAAATATCCTTAGTTGTCAGACCTTTATAGATTAAGCAAATTAGCATTTAAATATTAAATTTATTGTTCTATAAATACTTTTTAAAATTTAAAAATATAACTGGCTTTGTAAGAATAAAATCAGTTACACTTTATATTTTTACTTTAAAAAGTATTAAATTGTGTAATTTCAACTAATGGAAATAATTTTTAAGAAATTACGGAAAACTTCTTGCTTCTTTTACCCTTTATGTGAATAGGCATAATGTATAATAAAAGTTAATATTAAAACAAAGCAAAACATTTAGAAGTTGAATTATTATTGTTATTTTTTATTCTGCCTTTTAATCCTGGCAGAATGTTAGAAATTGGTTTTTAGAATAGAAAATATTAAGACTGGTTGGATTTGTTTTTTTTTTTTATTACCGTTGCTTTAGATTAACACGAGAGCCATTGACGACAAAGCTTGTAATTTGTATACACGATCAAGTGATAATGACTACACCTATAAGCTGGTATTCCCTTCTTCTAACTTCCATTTTACATCACTGGAGAATTTTGAGATCCAGTTCTATTTAACGTGTGGTAGCTCCCATTTTTTCTGGGTGACTCGGAACACGCAGTTTGATTTAGAACATCGTCGTTTCATGTCCATGACCCCTCGTCTCCCGTGATCCTAGTGCAATTTGGAAAGGAAGCTTTCGTGGGCCGTACCTAACCCAGCCTGCTATTTTGATGAAACAAAGGGGGAAATATATTTATTATTTTCACATGCAATCACAGACCCTTTTGATATCATAGTTCACACAATTTAGAACGTACTAATGAACAAATTTTGACTAATTTAAATGTTTTGTTGCAAAATCTGTCTCTTAACCGGCTTCAATTGAATTTGATTTCTGTTTATTTCTCTCCTTAGCTGATGAAGTGAATCATACGACACCTGTCTCGTCGTGTTTGACCTTCATTTTAATTCACTGTTGGAGTGGTTTTCAAACTGTCTCCTCATTGCATCCTCTAATCTTGACTAAAAATTCTCAAATGGTGAATTTTGCATTCCTTTTTTCTTTGTGTTGATCTGTAATGGAAGCTTATATCTGAGTTAAAAACATTTCTCATCCGTCAAAAGCTTTTAATTGACTTTATCCAGTTGTCTTTTACAACTGAAAGGTCCCCTTTACATTGAATATGAGAATCTATCTTTCTGATATTTTAACTAAGACTTTTCTATTTTGTACCTCTGTTATAGCAACGTCATGGTGCAAGAATGTGGAACTTATTAGCAATACTGTTTCCGTTATTTTACTTTGGAGAAAATTAAGTATATGAAGACTGTAAATTCGAAACTATCAAATTATAGCCGTTTCTTTTGTATCCTGAAATTCTTTTCCATAGCGATAAAATAAATATTTTGTAATGCTAGAATCTTAATTATAAATACAGTTGATATTCTAATATTAATACAAAAAACATTATTTACTTCCGAATTCACACATTGTAGAGCTTTAACAGCTTTTATAATTAAAATATTAGATATTATTTCAGTTACCCCTTTTCCATATATAAATGAATCTCTATATCCAACTCAATTGATTGCCGGATTTTGATTTTAGATTTTTCTTTTTGCATTCAGAGAATTCTTTCTTTGTGTCCATTCATTTGCTATCGAAGTTTCTGCGTTTTTATTCTATTCTAATACTTTGTCTTTTGAAGATTTTCCTGATCATTTAAAGGTATTTAACTGTTCTCGAACTTTGAATTTTCCTTAACTTTTTATTTCTATTGCGACGCTGTATAATCATTGAATTTTTTTTATATAATATGCATTGTAATACCGTACTGTCTCGGTAATCTAGCAGATATTGGACCATAGCACCGCCAGATTACCGAAAACGCTGGATTACTGAAAAATCACTAAAAATAACACAACTAAACAGCAAAAGCTATGTATTATTACATAAAATTTAATAAGTACGTACAAACAAAGTGCCAAATATGCAAAATAATTATAGCCATAAAAGATGTACTTTTTTGTATTGATAGCCAGCATTTATTCCGTTGGAGTAAAAAGTATAAAATAATTTTTCTATGACTTGTCAGCTTGAGTAAAAACACCGGAATACTGACAAGGCTGGAAAGGGGAAATAACAGATTATAGAAGGAGTACTGTATATTTGAAATATTCCTCTTTTTCTCTAGAGTAAAATCTTACCTTCTGGAAGCCGATTTTAATTTTAATTGTCTTAAAAATTTACATCATTATATTAAAACAGAAGTGTTGCGAATAATTTGTAAAAATTAATTTCTTTACTATATTTCCCATTATACTTATTCATTTATAAAAGCTGAAAATTAAAGTTGTTTATTATTCACAAAATATGACTTATTTTGAAACATTTATAATTGGTATGCAACAATTTTTTTCCCTCTCGTTTTCATTTCCATAGCCCTGGCTGACATTTTAATTTTTACCGTGTATCTTTTTCGAAACTTTTAAATTCCTCTAATTCTCTATCTCTTATTTCAAAAGTTGCTATTTTTGTCTGATTTTATTACTATGTGCTTCATTATTGTGCTTGTTTAGTTTTTAAACTCCTCTTTCTTGTCAGTAAGCCACATTCTCACTGTCTTGGAAGAAAGCCGAAATTTTACTTTTATCTCGAATCAAATTGAGGTCAGATGTTAAGCAAATTTTTTCTTTCATAATAGATATTTGTCGTTATTTTAATTTTCTACTTAGGTTTAAAGTAAGCAAATCTGATAATATTTGCTCGTTAAGAAGATTTCTTCTAAAATAAAGGAAAATAAACTTTACTACTTTAAAATAATTAAAGCATACATTTGGCTAGAGCTAGCAAACTTTAAAAACATGCAACGCATTCCCGACTGAATATTTTCTTTCATTTCGATTAGTAATATTATTATTGCAGTTATGCATTCTCAATTTTACACTGTTATAATAAATTACCTAATCCATTGTACTAAAAAGTAATATGGAATTTCTTGTCCTCTATTTCTTCCGATTTTATTGCTCTATAACAGGTCAGTTGAAAAGTCCCCTTCCTACCATAGTAAAACACATTTTTTTTGGCAAAATTAGTTTTTTTTATTCAACATAATTCCCTTCAAGGGTGATACAATGATTATAGCGACCCTCCAACTTTTCGATACCATTTTTGTAGTGCGACTTGTCCTTTGCTTCAAAATAGGCCTCAGTTTCGGCGATCACCTCTTCATTCGACGAAAATTTCTTCCTAGCGAGCATTCTTTTGAGATCTGAGAACAGAAAATAGTCAATGGGGGTCAGATCTGGAGAATACGGTGGATGAGGAAGCAATTCTAAGCCCAATTCATGGATTTTTGCCATTGTTTTCTCTGACTTGTGACACGGTGCATTGTCTTGGTGAAGCAGCACTTTCTTTTTCTTCAAATGTGGCCGTTTTTCGGCGATTTCGTCCTTCAAACGGTCCAATAACGCTATGTAATAGTCGCTGTTGATGGTCCTTCCTTTTTCAAGGTAGTCAATGAAAATTATTCCATGCGCATCCCAAAATACAGATGCCATAACCTTGCCAGCCGACTGTTGCGTTTTCCCACGCTTTGGAGCGGGTTCATCGTGTGCAGTCCACTCGGATGACTGTCGATTGGACTTCGGAGTGAAATGATGGAGCCATGTTTCATCCATTGTCACATATCGACGCAAAAACTCGGGTTTATTACGCTTGATCATCTTCAAACACTGCTCCGAATCATCAACTCGTCGTTGTTTTTGGTCAAAAGTGAGCTCGCGCGGCACCCACTTTGCACAGAGCTTTCTCATACCCAAATATTCGTGAATGATATGATGTACACGTTCAGTTGATATCTTCAGAGTGTCTGCTATTTAATTCCATTTCAATTTATGGTCATTCAAAATCATTTTGTGGATTTTTTTAATGTTTTCGTCGGTAACAACCTCTTTTGGGCGTCCACCGTCTTCGGTGCTCATTTCACCACGTCTAAACTTAGCATACCAATCCTTGATGGTTGATTTTCCTGGGGCAGTGTCCGGAAACTCGGCATCAAGCCAAGTTTTGGCTTCAACTGTATTTTTTCCCTTCAAAAAGCAATATTTTATCAACACGTGAAATTCCTTTATATCCATTTTTTTCACAATAACAAAAGTTGCTTCACTCAAAATGCTATAATTCACAAACTAATGATCCGACAGCTGTCAAATTTATACACGCATCTTTTGAGGGTTAGGGCTAACTAAAAAACATATGGATTTAATTCTAGTAGCGCCATCTATGTGTCATGCCGGGTACTTTTCAATTGACCTGTTACTATTAAGTGCAAATTTCTAATTTTGTGCTCATACTTTCAAGTTACAATTTTGCATCTTTATACATACTAAAAGTATATCCACAAAATTAGTAATGTGTCGCTTGTTTATATAACATTTAGCTTATCGTTTTCAACGTTTTTTTGTGTTTTTGGGGATATTTTGATTTTCAAGGGGGCTATTTCTACAGGATTGCTATATGGTAAACTTTAAGAAAAAGGCACCAAGTAAAGGAAGGTTATATAAAAACAATGTTTCTTAATTTTATTCCCTAAATTGTGAAAATATAGTTTGTTGATATGAAAAGTGACTCAAAAATTTTAGTTTAAATATGCAACTAGAATTCTTTAAGAGAATTTGGTGAAAATTTGTTCATTGTCCGTTTTTGAAAGGCTTTGAACAGGACTGAAATTTTTTCTCCACTTTTTTGTTAGAGTATTCACTCTCATATACATATGTGCTGTGAAAATAATTATCAAGATGGCCTAACTACTGAGAAATAAGTATTTCAAACTAAATCTCTCTCTTACAAGTCTAATTAAAATTGCTAGTGATAATGAAATACTAAATGTAGTCGACCCCTTCATATAACTTTCATTTCATGTCATTTTCTTTTACCCTCCTGATTTTTTCTTCTGCTATTGTACTCCGAATCAAAATTTAGCTTACATAACTATACATCATTTGCCCATATGCATTTGTTAATAATATATTATCTTATGTTATTCCCTCAAATTTTTATCTCGTTTCTTTTTTAAAAATTTAGAGCTACTTTTAATCAATCGGAATCTTTTAATTTCTGACGTGTTACCAATTTTAACTTCTATTTTGCTTTTAAAATTATGTGAGTGTATTACTCATTTTGGCAATGCCTTAATATTGTACTTAAAGTATTTGGTTTTTCTCTTCTTTAAATGCTTATGTGTACTTGTCTTATTTAAATACTGAATTGCTTATGCTTCGAATGTTTAATTACTTTATTCTGTTTTTCACGTTTCAATAATTTAATCCAAACGATTTTACAGTGCGCTGAGAAATTTATAAGACCTCTGACAAATTTGTGCATTTCTGAAAAAGAAGACATGCTATTCAAATTTGAAGCATGTGCATTTAAAATGGACAGGGAAACACTTTCTGTACTAACTGCAACTTTAAAAATTAATATAAATTCTAAATTTTATTTGATTTGCTTGAAGATACCGTGGGGAAAAAGAAATAAGAAGAAAGAGAAATAGATACGTCAATGAAGCGTTCTAAAACTGCCTTTCAGACTTCCATAATCAGAAAAAACGATTCGAACAAAATAAAACGATATGGGAGAAAAAGGATTTTGACAGTTTGGAACGATCGATTAATTTTTGGACTATCAACTAAAAAAGATCTTTTCAACTCGTAAAATTTCGGAACGTTTCAGCAAAAACACTTCACTTGTCACAAACAGTTTGGAAGATTTTTAAATCAAATACTAATACAAAATTTATGGAAATGAAGAAAACACAAAAGATACTGAAACATCATCGAGAAGAAAGATTGAAATGGGATAAAAATATCATGCCATGGAACTATGAGTGGAAATAAATTGTATTTCTAATGAATAGAAATTTAGCCTTGGCGGTCCCAATGACTACATACACTATGGGCCTGACTTCAGGAAGGAAAGAAAGAATGTTTCAATCACCAAAGGGAGGAAGGAGGTTTTGTGAGCCATCAGTCATGATGGATTATGTGATTTGGGGAGCCTTTAATCATGATGGATTGGGTGATTTACATTGAATTTCGGGATAAATGGACTCTGCATAATGTCAGGCTTTGCTATGCGATATGATCATCTGATCTTGGAGCATTTATTAGCTGATTCTAACTGGGTATTTAAACAGGACAATGCTTCTTGCCATACACCTATATTCGCCCAGAAAGGGTTTAAAAATTACAAAGTGTTAATGATTTGCCATGACCAAATCGAAGCCCAGATATCAACCTCGTGGGAAACCTTTGGACTATATTATGTCGCAAAATTTATGCTAGTTAACAGTTTTCATCAGTCCATGAACCGGAAGTAGCCATAGTAAAATAATGCCACAATATTTCTGAAATTGTACTTAACAACCTGGTCGTTTCAATGAAAAACAGAGAGTTTGAAATCATCAGGAAAAATGGAGTACCAATATCATATTAATTTTCATTTTTTAGACAAGTTGTCTTATAATTTGTTAGCTGTAATTTTTTATTTATTTCTAAAAATTTTTTGTTAACGTAATCATTTATTACATTATTCAGAATTATTGAAGCATTATTATAATATATTTTTGCAGTAATATGTTTCATTTGTTTAAATTATATTTGGAATCTTTTTTCGTCACTTTCAAAATTAAAATGCTCTTATAATTTCCTAACTGACTGTATTTCCCATACAGGTCTTTGATAAAATTGAGATTCGAACACTTCTGGTCACTGAGCTTGCAATCTTTACCACTGGGCTGCATTAATCCGTACTAAACCCTCCACTCGATGAAAAATAAAAGTAGAAATGTAAATTAGTTACGTTTTCAAATATTCTTGAATCTAAACACTGATCTCGATAAAAATTAAAAACTAGAGTAAATTATGATTTAGGGTATGATTACTTTATGAAAAAAATAACAATGAGGCTATATTTTCCTCTTCTTTTCTATTAACTTATTTCATGAAGCGTTTAATTTTGAAATTATTCCATATATATATATATATATATATATATATATATATATATATATATAT